>CABFVX010010561.1:0-13582 GCA_902151425.1 Timema shepardi | reverse complement strand
TGATATATAGTTATGTGCAGTAAATGTTTTAAAATATTAACTCTTTCATTCCGTTAAATATAATATTAGTTTACTAGTATCTACTTGAAAAGTAACTGCTACCCCGTCCCACTTCAACCCTCATCGGGCTAATTGCAATTACTTATGGAACAAGGAAAGAAGCTCCAAATGTATTTGTTAAATTATCTTCTATTACCAACAACTGAGTATTGAAAAAAAATATGTAGTGTATTTATGCATTTATAAAATATAGTTATAATTAAAAATAACACTTAAATGTCTAAAACGAATTACATAAGACAACAAATATTACCTAAAAATCGAAAATGAACAACAACAAAGGACCAAAAATTGAATAATAAAAAAGTTTTTACAACGTGATTTTGAACAGAATGTATGTACTACATGAGCAATGGCTGTATTGCACAGTAGCAATAAAATTATAACATGTCATCAAAGTAGGGGAAATTACCTTGTCAACGAAGCTTTTACAAATCTTCATTTAAAAATAAAGGAAAATACCAGTGGTTATGAAGGAAATAAATTGTGGTTTTCTCGTAAAGTATAAACGATCGTTACAAATGTTAACAACTCTTCAACGAAAAAAACAACTAAGGATGGAATTAAAATAGAATATAAAAGTCCAGTACATCCTGTTTATATCTGCGTTAATTATTTTAAAATACTATTATCTAACAATAGATGTAAACAATTTTATTTGAAATCAATCATTGAATAGTGTTTATTGTTACTAACAAGACGATATACTTGTTTCCATTAAAACACCTTTATTAAGGTAGGTATACTAAAAACTTATTTTGGAAACATTTAATAGTACCATTGATTTTTTTGTTTGTAATTGTAACATGTTGTCGGTTTATTTTTTAAATTTAAATCCAAGACATTTAAAAAAAATCTAATTGATTTCTTTACAAAGCTCAAAATAATATTATGGTTAAATCAAGACTAATTAAAATATCAAAATAATTCAAGATTACAAAAACGTTTGATATGTTCGGCTGCAAGATAAAATATAGTGATTTTTGTACACCAAGTTTTAGTACAAGTCCTGGATATATGCTTATATACCAACTACTTTAATGTGTTAGGGACGAGGAAGGTTTAATTTACAGAAAACTTAGCCACATTTGCTTGGAGGGAAAGAATAAAAACCATCATCAGTAGACCCAACCGAGATTTGAAGCTCAATCTTCCCATCAATCGAAATCCTGTTTATTGCGAGAATGATGCCTTAGACCATTGAGTATCCCTACAGGGCTATACGCCTTTTAATTACACAAATGGTGTCATAACGAAGAAGGTATAATTTAGAGGATATATACTTGCATTTGCTTGAAGCGAAAATGTGTAACCGCTTAAGAAATGTATAACACTCATACACTCGCAAACTCTGAAGTTACTTCCCCTGACAAAAGAAACAAGATGAGACTGACGTTTGGCCCACGTACTCACCGATATTGCATCTTCTGAATTACATCCAACCATATTTTAAAGAAGGATTAAATAGCTAAGCTACTATAATTGTTAAGTGCGTTTATAGCCGCATCTTAATATTATATTTTCTAAATTTAAAAGTGATAATAATTAATCGCTAATATATACCTCACGACTTCCGCAAGTCCATCACAGACTCTGCCTAAAAATATGTGTGCGTGAAGAATGCCCCATGGGTGCTTCTGAATCCCGGCTAGCTAAGTGATAGTAGCATTGGTGTAACGAACTAAAGGTCCCGGTTCGAATTCCATGTACAAGTATAATTTTTTAATTTAAAGAATATAGTCATAATATCTACCATATCATCTTTCACATTCATTCCCGTGAGAAACCAGTAGTCCCAGTCTGGTTAATCCAAAGAGATAGCGCTCTGGCATCATACCAAGTTCTCAGATATCCTCTTAAATTTATATTGTATCTTAGATGATGAGATAAAATGTGGTGATAAGTTAGATCAATGGGATGTCCTTGGAGTTTAAATTAAACGGATAATACTACAGTGTAGCTAGTATAAAATATAAAATTCTAGGTGACGTCATCAAAATCGATATAGACATGAAACAGACACAATATTCGCTTCTTTATACAAATATTGATTTAAATCTGCTGTTAATATATGTTTTTATTAATACATTAAATTACTTACACACCAAAAGGAAATTTTGTAATCGTGAAAATTTTATACCTCGAGATAATGATGAATCTTTACGTTTTATGGGTGACCTGGTGGTCTAGAGGTAAGGTGTCAGACTTCTATGCTGGCGTCCGGGGTTCAATACTCTGTCCCGGCAAAGATTTATCTGATTACTAAACCCTTCCTTCACCTCTGACAAGACATCTTGTGAATGTGGGGAATGCCAGGTCTCCCTGTGGTTCGGATTCCACGTTAAACTGTAGGTCCTCCATTTCATCTCATAATCACCCTACACATTAGCGTAAGTGCGTATAACCCGAACGGGTAGTAAGACGTGGTGCTAATAATAATAATTTACGTTTTATGTGTGTTAATTTTAAAAAAAATGTGTTATACAGAACTAAAATGTTTTTATGGATTTTTTTTAAACTTTATATTTAGATTAAATCGATTTTCTTTAATTTTGATCATAGCCCTCAGACTAGGGGTAGTTTATTGGTTAATTTTTTTTATTCAAAATTTTTCGAAAATGGCTTTACCTGTTTTTATAAGGTGTAAGGAATGAGAAGGACTGAATGTAATTATTTCAAGATAGGGATAGAACTCATACATTGTTAAGTGTGGCAATGGACTTCCATGTTCTTAATGCCATAAAGTAAGCAAACAATAAAGTTTGTACTTGTATCTTACAATATATTTTATTTGTTTAGGTGAAACAGCAAATTTAAAAGCATAAAAAAATATTTCTCCGGGTTAAATTTTAACGGTTATTCAGAATATATGGACGTGTATTTTACTTTAGGTTGAGGGAGAGGGTGGGGAGGAAGGGAAGGTAGAAATGTTCAAACGTGTCTTTTTTGCGCAAACAATTCGTGAGGTAAATCATTAATATCTTTTAACTAATCCTACATTTTTTATTGTCATATTATTGGGTATGTTATCACCTTGGCTAAATAATCAAATCGTATCGGTGGGCAGGCAGACTAATTGACAGGATCGTCTTGTCTTGTTTATTGGTGACGGTTATGTCGGAACTTCATCTGGAGTGAGATTAATTTTTTTCCCTAAAGGTTTTCTACTCTCTCTTTCTTTCTCTCTCTCTCTCTTCATCCCAATTCAACCACTTTAAAAAAAAATACATTCTTTGTAGCGCAGTCGCGTGGTAAGACATAGTAGAAAATATAAATATAAAATAAAAACATCGTCGCAACTGTACCAAGAAACTAGTTTGTTGAGGTGTGAAGTTTGTGTGGGAAGGTTCATAAGGGTGTTGGATGTTGGTGAGCCTTAGAAGGAGGAAAGGAGATTCTCCTCTCGGCTGAGAAACAAGGAGGGGGTACGGGGGTTTGAAGCGGTAAGACTGATTTTCATTTGTCTGCGGCGTGTTTGACAGCTATTTCTGTTGTTAGCCAATCAGTAGCTTGTACGTGGCGCTCATGTTTAACACGAGATGGAAGAGGTGTTTGGACTGTAAATTAGGGGTAGCATAAGAGGTGTGAGAAACAACCCCTGTGGATATAATGGAAGATGGTTGGTTGGGAGCGAGGAGTTCTGTCTTAAAGTGGAGGTACTTTAACTTACCAAACAGATATGTATTTGAATCTTTCCAAAATTTTCGACTGAATGTTTTGGCTTTTCAATATTATTTGTTCTGTATAAAGTTTAAGAAGCTAAATTCAATGTAGAAACACTGTTTTTATTATTTATTTTGTAGCTAACCTAAAAAAAATATAAATAATTCTTAGCTTTAAGCTTAACATCAGCACAATAAAACTTATTATTTAAAGTATATAACAAATTTAAAGACGAGTATCCTGAATGTTAACATCTAAACTTAATAGGTAACTATTTTATATTGGTGACTTTATTCTGGTATTTTTTTTTATCACAGACTCAAACTACCAAAATCCTTTTTCAAGATTTTAAAGTTTTTTTTATGAATGAAAAGTTTTCTTACTTATTTTTTTGGGTGGCATCTACCTTAGCAAGTATTTAGATTTAATATTTCATAATTACATACAAATCAACTTTATAGATACCTACGATGACTCTTTTTTTACTATTTCTAATATCTATAATCAGTTATTAATAATTAATTGACTATTGGTTAAATTAATTTAGATACTATTTTATGTTTAGAGATCAACATTGACTTTGTTAGACCTATCCTCAAGTTGGTAGCTATTAAAAAAATATGTTTGGTAAATTAGTAGAATATGAAAATAATATAAAATAGCCTAGCTATATACATATATATATATATACATATACACATAACAGATTAGATATTGTATTATCACATTTAAAAAAACAATTATATTAATCATAATATTTTATATTCATGTATCACGATCGACAATATTAATGAAAATCGCATGACTGTCAATATAAACTTTTGTAGTGATCTGTGATGTACAGATATTCTAGACATTTTAATAATTCTAAACAATTCAGTTTTTTTTCAAACTGAAAGGGTTGATTACTTGGTTAGTGTATCTGACGATGAACTATCAAGGCCGAAGTCAAATCCTAACCGGAATACATGCATTATACTACAATATGATTTTTCATTATCACTCCAGGCAATTAATGATGAGTTTCCTTATACATTATTACTATCTGAATCCCCGTTCTTCTTACGGAATATTGTGTTATTATTTACTTTTGGGTGGAAGTGAGTAATTTTTGGTTTGAATCTTAATGGAATTGTTCTTAGTGCTACCCGAGAAACACTGCGAGGTGGCCTTGTATATTTTCTTATGGGGAGTTTTTACACTCCTTAAAAGCATCTATGGGCTTAAACATAATTTCTATAATTTTCCGGAGACATTATTAGAACAAACTTATCGGATAATCACTCTCTAAACACTTAAAAAGAGTTTATAAAGCAACATTGTTGATTATGAGAGCAACCCCGATTTCACCCCCTTAATCACAAAAAAAAAAACCCGGAATAAAACATATTTACTTTTCCTAATTAGCTTATAAGGAACACCTGTGCTAAATTTCAGTCTTCTAGCTTCGTGGGAAGTGTGCGAATTAGTGATGAGTCAGTCAATCAGGGCTTTCGCTAAGTTATATATATTAAACAAACAATGTGTTTTAACGTAAACTGAGTATGTTATGTCATAAGTCTGTAAAAAATACTATCCACTGATATCGTATTCATCGCTGTGGGCTTTGTATAAGTTTAGAAAAGGGGATGTTGACAACATTCCTTTTGTCAGTGAACTTAGACCACCAACATGTCTTGTAATCTGCCTCCTCCTTCAGCTGCCAGAATTTTCTTTTCTCCTTCAAGTAGTTGGCATGTACATCTGTAATATCAAAAATATCCACTATTTCGGCGTTTAATCTCACAAACATTATTCTATCACTATGACACAAAACTTTAGTGACACTTTTCACAACTTCATTTTTCATCACTATTGCCACTACTTTTATGCACTCTTTCCATCTGAATAGAACATTGTGTAAGTCTCGGAAACAATTTCCCCTTCATATTTACACCGGACTTCAATTAAACCCACAATGTTCACGCTACAAATTTACATTTTTCTTATACTTATACCGTTTTTAAAAATGTATCCACAAGTTAGGTAAACTAACTAACAATTAATAGTAATAAAAAATAGTATCTTGAAAGTCACTTTAAATACAAATAAAATGACAAGAGAAATAAAAATTATTTTTAGTTGATATAATATGATCATACGGTAAAATAATATAGATTTCAAATTGTGATAAATTTCAAGAAAATAAACTATTGCTGCATACATAAATTTCAAACTACTTTCAATCCCTATTGGATGTGTTTGACCAGATATTGCTTACACATCTTTACCGTACAGCTATTATTTTAAAAATAAATAAAACTTGTTGACCCAATTTTAAATTTTAATGGAAATATTTCTTGCCGAGCGAAGAAATAATTATACAATCTTCCGTTTGTTTCAAATCTAACGGGCTGCTTGTTAACAAATTATATTCATCTAGCTTGACAGTTGGTGTAATTGGATACCGAAACTGGGAATATATCACGCACTCGAGAATCAAGTTAATTAATGTTCGGTACACTCTGTATATGTGAAACTTGACACCAAACATTGCATGTATACTTATTTTTGTTCCAAAATAATGTATCTAGCCCTCTACACAATTTATAATAATTTTTCAGCTTAATACAGCTTCACTAATCTTTAAAGGTATCGGTCTAATATCAGTATATCTGTGATGACGTTTAAATAAACTTTTTATATAAAAGATATAACGTGTACGTTTGGTCACATGGTCTAAGACATCAATCTCGAATAAAATAGGTATGCCTATACGTTAAAGGAAAGGTAGGCGTGTAAATTTCTGCTATGTATAGTAGGGGTGTTTTGTCATCAAGTATTTTACATTTTTATCCACTCTGACGCTGGTGCATATCCTCTAAAATATCCTTTTCCTTTCATATACCTTATATTATCTTATACATGGCCCTAATTTTATGATTATTATTATATATATATATATAGTATTATAAGTAAATATATTTATAATTTATATATATTTAGTACCGTAGACTGAGGTGAGATTGATTTCGAGGGGTGAGATTGATACTCATCATCACCATATTGAAAGCGATAACACTCTATCATTTATGTAGACAATTTTAATTTTATACAGTTGGTCACTCTGATAGATGATTAATAATTGTGTTTTGGAGAGAAACCGTACAAACAATAGGTGCCTGTGATAAAAAAAATATTTGATATGATTATTAAAATGCTTGTGCATCTTAAAGCTGCCAAACTTTTCATAGTACATTATTAAAAGAGTATTAATTTTTTGGTTGGTTAATTTAATTATATTTTATCTAAGGATAAAAAAGATTTATTGTAGACTCCTTAACTTAACAACTTTTAGCATAAAATACCTTAAGGCATTGTGGGACGAGATTGATAACCTACAAACCAATACAATTTTTATGAAACATTTATACAAAACTTATTCAGAATGGTTAGGTGTGTACATTTAGTAAAGAGTACATGTAGTGAATGTAATGTTAACACGCACCCCAAATGATGGGGGGATGTTGACATACCTTTTAATATTTTTCTTAGCTAGCCTATTAACGCTTTATACAAAATTAAAAATATTACACTAATTTCTATGTCTCGCCAAAACCCACAGTATTTTTTATTTTAATTAAAGTCCAATGGTTTTCAAACTATTCCAAACATACTAAAAAAAATTATCAATCTCACTTCAGTCTACGGTACTAATACACAAATATATATATATATATAAATAAATAAAATTAGCAGTTATATATTTTAAAAATAAGGCTTAATAGTGACAATAATCAAAAGAATAATACTGAGAAGTGTATTTTAGAGGAAGGGTATCAGCATTAATCTGTAGAAAAAGGAAAAATAAACCATAGTGATAAGTCACAAATATAAGCCGACACTACACCAAGCCGAGATTCAAATTAGGAGCTTTCCGCCATTCGAAATAAAATATTTTGTAAACTTGACGTTTTAGACCATTGGAACGAGCGTGCACGTAATTTATTTGATAAAATGCTGTGTATTTAAACTCCATTGCAAAACTACTATACCCTATCTACGGTAGGAAATGCGATGATAGCAAGCAGGCGATTGTTTAATGTAAACAATGGCTGAAAGTGGCGACCCTCTCGGAAATAACTATAGTTGCCTAAAAATATTATATTATTAATAAAAAGTTGTAACTAATTATTACAATAATATCTTCAGCCAATGTTGGGGACCTGATGGTCCAGGGGTAAGGTGTCAGACTTCTGTGCTGGGAGTCCGGGTCTCAATCCTCGGTCCCGGCACAGATTTAGCTGATTGCCAAAACCTTCCTTGACCTCTGACAAGCCGTGTATTAGTCACAACTTGTGAATGTGTGGAATGCCTGGCCTTCACCGTGGTTCGGATTCCACGTTAAGCTGTAAGTCTTCCATTTCATCTCCCAATCACCTTACCATTACACATTAGCGTGCTTATAGCCTGAACGGGTAGTAAGACGCGGTGCTAATTATAATTATTATAATTCAGCCAATGTTTGTAATAAATAAAATTCTGGTAGTTGTCACCTACCCAACCTCCTAAAGACTACCATAGGTAGACTCTAATAAATCAATTATTTAAGTGCAAACGAAGATTTACTAAACTGATTTTTTTTTTTAAATATTAAAGTGGGCCAAACATTTTTGGAAACAAATTATACACAATCTCCTGTACCGATAATAATATAATTAACTATCTCCGGGGGTATAGTTACAGGCAGATTGTATATTTAATGTATAACCTTCGTGCCACGTAAACACGGACATAATTTTGTGGTTATAGGTAATGTGTACCATGACAAAGTAATACAGTATATCCTATAGACATAATTAATGAACTAAGCTTCAAATCTAAGTAAACACTTAAACTAATTAGATTTTTCGATTTAACTGTAACTTATTAATATCTTAATATGATCCTTAATACTATACATTTTTGATTATATTATAAAGTTTAATCGGTTTTGATAAATACATTAATTTATTATCATTATACAATTTAGAATCATAGGCCTCATCTTATCAACTTCAACACTTTTCTTAAAGGTGATGATGCACTTAAAATGAACTTATATTGTGTTTTCACAAATGAAAATTTATTAATTGAGATACAATCTTTATTTGAACTAATGTTTATTTTTAATAAAAAAATTAATTCACCTAAAACATTTTAATTAAATACCATAGTCTATAAATCCTAATTTAAAATGTATATTTAGATAAAGTTTTGATTTCATAAATAACAAAGGATCAATAGGAATGCTTTTAATTATTTAGAAATAAAAAGGATTTTCTCTTTATGATATAAAGATATTTTTTTTATTTAAAAAATACGTCTTGCAAAATATTTAACCAATTACCCGTACACAAAAAACAATATAACTTTGGTGTTTTTTAGAAGCAATACTGCTCGCCTACACTAATGGAAGAAATTTTGTATTTGTATCAAGCCTTATTTAACATTCATTTTCTAAATGAACACGCGTCTTACAAACTAGCTTAGCGTAGGAACATGCAATAACAAAAATCAATTGTTTGGAGTTATATAGGTTTTATATTAGAACAATATTAAATACACATAATGTTACTGTTCTTTAAAGTGAAAAAAAAGTATATTCAAGTATTAAATAGGGTATTAATTACCCCTCTAAAAAATCAGCTCATTGAAGAAAATCATACTTTTTAGAGTTTGTGTTTCATGAGAATCACGGGTCAACTCAAGTACCGGTCGTGTTTCTTCCTCTTAGCGTAATGTTGGCACTTCTTTGAAGTGGGTCACTCTTAAGTGGCCAGGGTTTGAGAGGACTCTTGGACGCACAATTTGATGTAAAGTTTGGAGGAAAGCCAACGCTTCTTTGGAAAGCTGTTGGAAAGGTCTGTCGGCCAGATAACGAAGAGAGAGAGAGATAGACAGACAGACAGGCAAGAAAAATACTCCACACTTTGTCATTGCCATTAATTTCGTTTCACAGGATTTCGTTATCTAATATTCCAATGGTTTAAAAATATATGGTCTAAGATTCCATAATAAGTGGTCCGTGGTGTTTGTCCAATTTATAAATTGTATAAATTCCGGAACTTTATCTCTTTTGTAAAGCATATATTTACAAAAGTGATCTAACGCATCACTCTTGTGTAAGGGTGCTTCCATAGCGCACTGCTTCCCGCTCAACCGCGTGAAACGCGTTGGCTTCAAACAGCGAAGTGAACCCGCGGGATTCTAACTGGCGGTGGTCATAGAGCGCCGCTCGCGGGAGCGTCCGTCAGTTGGCATCATGGAGCTATCACGTGAGGCTCTATTGTGTATTTTGTTGACAACATATTATAATATCTACACTAATATTATAAAGAGGAAAGATTGTTTTTTTGTTTCTAATGGATAAACTCAAAAACTACCGGACCAATTTTAAAAATTCTTTCACCAATATAAAGCTACATTATCAGCGAGTTACATAGGATATATATATATATATATATATATATAAATTTAATTTATTTCCTCATAAAAATGTCGATAGTCATTCATATTTTATGGTAGAGTCTATGATGATTCTTCAATATGTGTGTTGAAAATAATAATGCGGTGGGGGGTGGGGAGGAGTTGAGGGGGGAAGGGGAATGGTCTAGTATATCATAAAATTAAACAAGAAAGAACGACGAACGTCCATGAAATGAAGAGGACCCGACTTGAAGTAGATGAATACCATACTTTGTTACCTCAACTTAAAGCTCAACCAGAGAAATTTTACAAATATTTCCAAATGTATAAGGAGACATTCAACTATATATTGAACAAACTCAAATACCGGATTAAAAAAAAAGGATGGTGTAACCTTCATCAACAGAAAATTCTTCTTGAAGAACGTCTTATGGTAGCTCTGAGGTAAGTCGCTTTGAATTATTAGTTTTGATTGTTTTATTTATACAAAAGAAAAAAAAATAATGATATGGTGCGCTAGTTTTGAACAGGAATTTATAATAGTAATTTTGAAAATTTTATTTCAACAATAAATTCATGGTGGAAGAGTTAAAAATCCACTTTTTTCAAAACTCATTTTATCAAACAAGACTACAAAGAAAATATTTAGTGTTACTTTTTGAATAATGTAAAAAGAAACAAAAAATCACCAAACAGTTTCGTTTAAGGCGGTGCACAATAACTCAAATATATAATCACGAAGTGCGTTCTGAACGATATATTCATTTGAGTTCGGTGGGATACTAACATAACTGGAACTAGGGCTGGAAGTGTATGGAATGTTTGGGATACCTGGGTAAACGAACTCAACTAGTTGCTGAACTCTATTTCAGAACCGCAATTTTAAGTGTTGCGGTTTTTTGCTCACATAGGGCAAAAGGTTTCAAAAAAAACAATGAATCATCAGTGTCATCACATCTGTGTTCTTCTTGTATGACACGTTCTAACAAAGAATCCTTTTTTTTCTCTTTATGAATATCATTTTCTGGCTATATTATGAACTTAATTCGTTTCGCATCCTTTTTCCTGACAAACCTATGGTTTCCTGAGATGTGTTTTTAGTGTCAGAAGCTTGCTTTTACACTTCCTGAAAACCCATTTTAGGTTCTGATTCTCTGTCAGCAGTGTGATTTATCATTTCAGAACTCTCATTGTTCTGATGAGCTCGAGTTTTGCTGCTGTTCAATATGCTCGAGGTTGTTATTGGCTTGACGATGCCCACTAAGAACATAAACGTTTTAAAATATGTCCACTTAGATTCTGGATGACCTCAGGACCGCCTGAACTACAAGGAAGGAACTTTCCCATTTCTATGTAGAATTGGTCTCTCAGATACTTCCACTCTTTCCGCAGAACACCATCCTAAAAAAACAGACACAATTATTAGTTTCTCGAAATGTTTTAAAGCACGACATACACGTTTTGTTTTTACCTTTCATTTTATTTTCATTCATTTAGTTTAACTTGCATATATATTGAAGGTATCGTTCAGAGCATTGGCCTTCAATATCCGGATGGAGAAGTTAACTGTAGCTAACATGGTAAAGGAAACAGTGGAAGCTATATGGGATGAGCTATATCCGTTTCATATGCTAATTTCAAATGTTGAATCGCTAAAAAAAAATGGGGCTGACTTCTAAAATGTTTGGCATTTTCCACATGCGTTTTTTTTTTGTCTTGGCGGGAAGCACGCTCGTTTAATTTGTCCGGCAATCTTTGGTTCCAAGTTTTACAATTATTTTATAAAAATCATTATATCTCGTTTCTTCAGGCTCTTATCGATGCTAACTACAAGTATATTTTTGTTGACGTGGGAGGATATGGGTAGCAGAACGATAAAAGAACGTATTTAGCTTCTGATTTATTCAATTTCACTGAACAAGAGCTCATAAAGTTTCCTGCACCAGACATGTTGCCACACACCCAAATAGAATCTCTTGGAGGGTGGGTGACCTGGCGGTCTAGGGGTAAGGTGTCAGACTTATGTGCTGGCGGCCGGGGTTCAATCCTCGGTCCCGGCAAAGATTTATCTGATTACCAAATCCTTCCTTCACCTCTGACAAGACATCTTGTGAATNGGAATGCCAGGCCTCCACCGTGGTTCGGATTCCACGTTAAACTGTAGGTCCTTCATTTCATCTCACAATCACCCTACCATTACACATTAGCGTAAGTGCGTATAACCCGAACGGGTAGTAAGACGCGGTGCTAATAATAATAATAATAATGATATAGACTTCAGTGCATATCGTTGACAAAATTGTGAAATTCATTTGTGTTTAACACAACATAGTAATTGCCAGAGAAGGAATGCAAAGAAACCTCTCAGTCGTTCGTATTACAGGACATGAAGTCAGTTGGAAGAGAAAAGGGAGACCTACTACTCAAGCCGAAAATATCATAGCTACATTTGCACAATACCCCGAAAAATATCCTTCGAGTTATGTATAAATATAATGATAAGTAAATACATAAACTAATACATAGAAATAAAAATAAGAATATAGCTATGAAACATAATATGTGACCATTAAATTTGAAAAAGAAACATTTGTTTTAGTAACATTACATACCTACAGAAATATGTTGTGAAATAAATAAAGAACTTAATTATTTTACTGGATTATTTACTTAGTTTTATACTGTTGATAACTAGCTGATAATATAAAGTCGCGTTCAAAACTATTCAGCCATTACGAACAATTTAACTACACATTACTATGAAATGAAGTGAGTAGGTTATGTTGAGTAAATACTGCTGTAGTTGTTTTATATAATAATGATGACCTAAGTTTTGTCAATAGCGAATAATAATAATAATAATAATAATAATAAAACAGTTTATTTATCACTTACTGTCTTCAACACCCATTTCATCAGCTATCTCCTTCCATGCTTCGTCAACAACGTTGCGATTGGAATGGCCCTTCAACCTTTTGTCTCAAATGACACGTTTCATAAATACTTTGGAAATTAAAATATCTTTATCCTCTTCCATTTTATAAAAAAACAAGAGTAAAAAGAACACCATGCACAGTCTGAAGAAAACAAACTGACCGGTTGTGTGGTTCAAGCGGGGAAAATAAACAATAATTACTATTCTGGCTAAAGCGGGTATTAGCGGTTCGAGCCGGTTAAAGCAGGTAGGCAGGTGCACTATGACCGCCCCAATAAGTTTTCACTACTTCTCCCCCTCCGCTCCCTCGCTCGCCTACCAAGATAAGGCGGGAAGCGGTGCACTATGCCCTCACACTTCGACTGGAGTGACGGTAGCTGAGAGATCGGGGCTTTAAGTGTGCGCGATAGTGGAGCTCCTTTTCGCTTTTGGGGGTGGAGAGTGAGGGTTGGGGTGAGTCATAGTTGCTATGTTCAC
>CABFVX010010560.1:0-11831 GCA_902151425.1 Timema shepardi | reverse complement strand
CCCAAATTTTTTTTGGGTTTATGTCCCCCAAAACCCGAAAATTTCCCACCCCCTTTGTTTTAAAATTCAAAATTTTCTCTCCTTCCCCCCCCCCCCCTCCACCCCCAATTAATCTAAATTAAAATATATCTAAACTAATTTATTCCCCAGTTTGTATTAAAGTGATTAGTTTAATTTAGTGTAAAATAGGGCTGGGCTGAGCTGCCATTTTTCAGGCCAATGTGGATCATCTGCTACCGATCAGGCTTCTCACTGATGCCGATTTTGGTTGATTTTATTTTTGATATTATAAAGTTGAGACGCATCTCTTAAAGGAAAATCTCTGTGCTGTGAGGGGGTGAGAATATGGCATTGTCAGATAGTGGCCTCAGCACGTCTCTTACCTGACGTGTCAGTTTGTAAGCACAAGTCAATGAGTTGTAAAAACAATAATTATTGGATCTGATTCTCTAATTTTCTCATTGCTCAGGATAAGAAATGAATATAAAGCAGCAAGTCAAGGAAATAAACTAAAAACTAAACAGAACCCAAAATCAATTTAAGAAATATAATTTTAAATCTGTATCAATAATATGGCGTGTAGTCCAGTTATATACTCCCATTAATTTAAAGTCTAGTCCAGTTATATACTCCCATTAATTTAAAGTCTAGTCCAGTTATATACTCCCATTAATTTAAAGTCTTTAATCCAAAACCTTAACTCAGTCGGTAGCTTGTCTGCCTACTGAGCTAAATGCCCCTGGTTCAATACCCGGCATGCCGAAAAATGTGTCATTGGTGAGATGTGGGTTTACCTGTTCACAGTGATGAATTAACGACCAGGGACTGGATTTTGGGTCTTTTGTTCTATTCTTAAGTTAGAAAATAAGGCATATGAAGCAATGACAGGGCTAGCAAGCTGGTAGTGGAAAATATATGGATTGAATAAAAAAAATGACTCAGGTCACAGACTGGAAACAGTATTAGATGCAAAAATAAAATATTGAAGTTTTTTATTTATTATTATTATTATTATTATTACTATTATTATTATCACCGCGTCTTACTACCCGTTCGGGTTATAGGCACTTACGCTAATGTGTAATGGTAGGGTGATCGTGAGATGAAATGGAGGACCTAGAGTTTAACGTGGAATCCGAACCACGGTGGAGGCCTGGCATTCCCCACATTCACAAGATGGCTTGTCAGAGGTGAAGGAAGGGTTTGGTAATCAGATAAATCTATGCCGGGACAGAGGATTGAACCCCGGCCGCAAGCACAAAAGTCTGACACCTTACCCCTAGACCGCCAGGTCACCAAGTTTTTAGTTAATGGGAAATTTAAATGGTGCAAAACAAATTAATAATGCAATTCTACTCATTAAGAAAGTAATTGTACAGAAGCATAAGAGTGTTTTTCTATTACTTCCTTTCAAAATTTGATGCCATATGTATGTATTATTGACAGGGGAAAGAAGGTTTATTCAATATAATATATTTTCAGATTATTACATATTTTTCAAATATTTTAACTGATTTTACATATATTTATATACATACTTTGTAGGTTATTAGTTAGTTAATTACATAAAAACACAAGCTCTACACATAAGCCTATAGGAGGCGTTTAAGTATTATGTAAGCACCTTAAAGGGGCAGAGGGGGTTCAAGCTTTGCTAATTTTGCTGACAAGGGGATGGAAGGGTCAGAACAATGGTTATGTAAGAGGGAGAAATACGGGCAAAATTGAGGGATGGCGCATCGCAAGCCGCTTGGACTTTGGGCAGCAATGAAGATGCTGAGTGGCTAAACAAGAAAGAAGTGGAGCAGCCTATAGAAGTAAGCCAAAGCTTGAGTGACCTAACCTCCCCAAATATAAACGTAATGATTGAAAGTGCTGAGAGGTGGATTCGAGGGCCTTGGTCATTGGATTAAATAAAGTTTAGGGTGTTTTTATTATGAATTTAATATTCATGTATTCACAATAATAATACTTTTTTTATAACTTCAATTAAAAGTGAATTAAAATTTTAACATTTTATAATGTTGTAATTTGTTTTAATTTTACCTGTTCAATAAATTTAAATTCATTGTATACCAGTGTTAATTGTCAATTATTTCACAATATTAATTCACACCTCAATGTTAATAATTGCCAGCATTTTATAAATTGTATAATTTTTTTTCATCATCGCTTCTTACTACCTGTCCAGGCTATAAGTGAAATTGTATTAAAAGAAGAATGGTTATTCTTGTGAACAAATGAAAAAAAGTCTACATATCTTAAGTAAGCAAGAGGAAGGGGGGTCAGGTATTTGCTTATTTTTGCTAAAAATGTGCTTACATAATACTGGAATGCCCCCATTAGGTAAGTATGTTTTGTATACAGCACGCTAGAAATTAAAAAAGCTAAACTGTGAACTAGAGTTGGGTCAAATCCACTATTTTATGGATCTGAATTTCCAATTTACCTCCAAATCTTGGAAAAAAATTATGAACATAAGAGGAAATATAAATATAATAGACTAAAATAGAAATAGTAACTAAATGTTAACATTCTTTCTTTTAATTCAGTCATTATAACATTCATACATTCAGTTAAGTGTTAAATTACTGGTCTGAGACATGGTTGTTGAGTTTGGTCTGTAATCTTGTTGGTTCTGAACCACCATAAGCAGTATTAGAGTTAAAAAATAAATTTTATTTGAAAAATTGAAAAAAAAAATCTAAGTCTTGAATCTGAAATTTTCTTGAATCCTTGAATATCCCTAAGGATTTAAGGGATTCAAGGGTCCCATTCCTACTGTGAAAATGAATTAACACCTCACAATTATAATGGTAATGAAAAATGATAGAATTTTAATGGTATTAACACTAATGATACTTGCAATGTGGCAATACAAAAATATCATTAAATTATTCACAGGCCCAAAGTTGTTGTTTTTTCATATGCTACATGAAATATACCTTGTTAATGATTTTTATAATTTGTATTTCAACTTAGGAACTAAAAGGCAAAACAATATAAATAAATGACAAAGTTAGTTTTAAAATAGTTTTAAAAGTATTGGTTGTTTAGTAAATTTACTATGAGCCACGTATCAATGGATTTGTTTAAAATCCCTAGTTTTAGCATATTTTGACACTTCCGCTTCCTTATGGTTCAGAGATCTTTTTGCTACCAAGTGGTTGACCTTTTAGATGAACTTGCAAAGATACCTTTTCCCTTTCAGCCCACAGAGATGCTCGCACACGCGCATGCATGCACACACACATACTGTTTCATTTGCCGACCTTTCTATTCTCATTCAATCCCTTTCCCCTTGTCTAACCGTAATAATAATAATAATAATAATAATAATTAGCACCGCGTCTTACTACCCATTCGGGTTATACTCTTTAAGCACTAATTACTCTAATGGATTAGGAATTGGGAGGGTTGAGTTAGAGGAAATGAACCCGCATTTGCGTGGAGGGAGAGTGGAAAACCATTTAGGAAAAACCACCCCCAGTTCACCCGACCGAGATTCGAACCTCGATCTCCCCGTCCTCAGCAGTCGAGCTCAACACGACAAGCACGTTAGCCAACTATGCCACCGAGGCGGGTGCCTAACTGTAGAGGAAAATATATTTACTTAAAGAGTACATAACAGTAATAAAACTAACTATTAAAACTAATAAACAGATTAATAATTAGTAAAAAATGTAATTAACCACATGTAGCAAAACCAAGGGAGAATCCGGACAAATAAGACACTGCTGACTGTGTTAACTACCCCACAGTGAAGGTGGTGCGACTGGAAAGCTATGAGTGGCTCTTACCCCTCACTCACCTCCCGACTATTCCGCCCACACCAACTGTCTTCAAAGTTAGTTTCTTCACTCGTAAGTTTGATCGAGCCCACATTCCTTATCCTCCCCAGCTAAAGAACCAAGGACAAAGCTGTCTACCGCGTAGCTTAGCTGTGAGTGAGTGACAAGACCTTAGTACTTGGTGTGCTCAAAACATGGCCTAATATTTCACATGAGCAACTTTCGAGAGATGGTATAAAGACCATTATTTGATAATGTTAAAATAGTGGGCGAGTCGAATAGTAGATTCAAATAGTGGTTAATACTTTTTTTTACCTTGTTTACACCTGTCAAGAAGGGTTAGTAAAGTGTGGCTGTATGTACTTACCTCCATTATCCCTGGCTCTGGGATGTAGATGTTGGGCACCATCTTATTGTAGAACTCCATGAACACTTCGAACGGCTCAGTAGAGCAAAGAAGCGCAAACAAGTTGCGACTGAATCATTAGAAGTTGAGAAAAGCTAGAGTTAGTGTGAGACCTGAAGAGTAAACTTGTGTAACCAAAATAAAATATAGGTATTACATGAGGGGTGTTCAAACTTCACTTTTTTAATTTAAAGTGAAGTTTAATATATTATATTAAATAATTCTGAATTCAAATTAAAGTTTAAACATTTAAATAAAAGTGTTTTGTGTCTAAAAAAATCAATTATATACTATATTGTATATTATTAAAGCTTTTTTCACTTAATAAAATTTAGTACAGACCGACATCTTAGCTGTCGGTAACATGTCTGCCTGCTGAGTTAAGGGTCCCGGTTTGATTCCCGACATGGCCGAATATTTATCATTAATTAAAATATGGGTTTAACCTTTCACATTGATAAATTAACGGCTGGGAATTGGATGTTGTGATTGTCTTAGTCTTAAGTTAGATTATAAGGCATATTAAGCTATAACAGGCCCAGCCCGCTGATAGTGGAAAATATATTTAACTTGAATAAAAAATTGACCAAGGTCACAGGCTGGAAACAGCAGGGTATATAATAATATAGTGCAGAATGATTTATTGCAAAAGTGTTTAGCAACTCTTGTAGGGGTTTATTTGTTTGAGACAAGAACGAGGCTCGACAATCGAGACGAGACCAGGAACAAGAATTTTAGAATCCTTTAATTTGGGACGATAAAGGGAATGAAAAATGTATTGTTAAGTATTTCTAAATTTCCTGATATTATCTTAAAACACTGCAAAATTTAATTTGTTAAATAAATACATAGGCTCTAATAGTGGAAATTCAAACAAATATATCAAATTTAAAACTGAATATAAACTGTACACCTACATATGAAACATTAATAGCATCAAAGAAACTAGAATATGGAATATACTTATTATTTCTAGACCATTGGTTCTTAACCATTTCAGTCATATCAGCTCTATGACCTATCCAAGAACCTCTCTTCACCCCCTCTTTAAAAATAAAAAAACTTGTTGCGAGCTAACAATATTTATTTAGAAAAAAAAATTCAAAACAAAAACAATGTCTGTAAATTTTAGGAGTAAACTATTAGTAAGAAGGTTGGTATCGTTTTTATGTAAAAGTCTTTATATTTGGTTTAGTCTCCGATAGAGCACATCTTAGGTCATATTCTACTTTGAGTTTGTTTCTAGCCTTTGTTTTTATTGATACTTAAGTCGAGAAACCACTATCACATCTATAAGTATTAGCGAATGGAATTAAAATTCTTAGAGCCCTGTCAGCTATAATAGAATATTAGGCTCCCACTTTTCGCCAAAATAGAGGGAGGTCATAACTTTGAAATTCCACTTTCAATGTGTTATGCTCACATAGACCAAGGAATTGGAGTTAAGCAGAAACGTCTTCATCTTTAAAGATTCCATCATCTTTAGAAAATGGTCTCAGTTTCCAGGAATTGGCTTGACAGTCATTTATATTTGAGAAATAGTAGTTCAATGAATCGATCAGGGCAGATAAATGTTGAACAATGAAACTGGTTGATCTCAAGACAATTGTGTAAACACTGAAATGTTGCCAACTTCAATTCTGTGTTGGTAAAGTTTTAGCTTGCGCAGAAAACTAGCAACTTTATCCTGTGCTGTTAAGATAATGGTCATATTTCCTTGCAACGAAAGATTCAAACTGTTAATATAACTAAAAAATGTGTAATGTGTTTTATTTATTTTGAGTTTATTTGTAATTCTTGTTTTGGTTTTCAGTTTTTGAAGAGCTTTAATGTGTTCATTAAAATATTTAAAAGATTGTTGGTGAGGTGAAAGTTTCAGAAACAAGCATGCGCTGTAACGGTTAAGTCCAAGTTTCCCATAGGGGTAAAAGGATAGGGTATTAGGCATGTTAAATTTTCTACACCTAACAACTATTAATTTTTTTAAAAAGAAGATGTTATTCGTGTTTATCTCTTTTGTCCGACAAAATAATGATTACGGATTAAGTTGTGCTTTTCAAGTAGGCCTAACTTAGTAATTTTTAATTCAAAAAAATCAAAATATGCTTTGTTTATAAGGTGAAAGATTCGACCATCGAATCCAATAAAATACCGAATCCTCGAATACTTGTCAGGATTTGGTGGATTCGAGTATTCGAGTGGCCCATCTATACATAAAACTGATAAGTTTGATGAAATAAAACATGTAATAATAATTCCAGTAACTACTCGTACATAGCACATAAAAAAATGTATTACAGCCGGTGAGGGTGGATGCATTTGAGTGACTGGAATTAGCTATCCACCCGCCCCCCTCCCTGTCTGCATTCCATCCGGCAGCGCAGAATGATGCATGTACACTTAGGAGGGTGGAGGGGAAGGAGACCAAAATCATCTTGTAAGACATGCATGGTGGGGTGCGAATAGAGATGACACAAAAGCTAGAAGAGCAGAAAATATGCGATGTTCAAATTGTTAGTTCTAGTCTAAAAGCATAACTGATAGTTTAATATAGGTATAAATAAAAAAGCCTGTTTGTCTTGTGTTACCCGTATTGGATAGCCATTTACCCAAAAGGGGGTAGCTAACCCCAAGTTAAGAACCACTGTTAAATTTAGACTACACATGCTTGACTATTTCTTGGTGATCTCAACCAGCATTGCCTGTTCTTGCTGGCTATAGCTTTTATGCGTAGTCTAAGAGCAGTAATGCTATAAAGAGTGTACAACACTTCAACATAGTGAATGACTAGTTGAAATTGATTGTTTTAAGTGAGATGTAAAATAAATTAGTATACCAAAATAACTTAAATAAAATCCGCTTTGGTTGCCGCATGGTCTAAGGTGCTACTCTCACAATAAACTAGTCTGCCGATGATGCAGAAATCATGGTTCAATCCTGGTCAGTTGCACTGGGGATGATTTTTCTTATATGGTTTCCCATGCTCTTTCCATTCAAATGTGGGTACATTTAATCTAAATTCAACCTTTGTCATCCCTAACTCGTGTGGTAGTAAGAGACAGTGCTAAAAAATTCGCATAAATAATGATAACACTTTAAGGAAAACCTCTTTTCCGCTTTTCCTTTTACATGTTCCTATCTATGTGTCCTATCAACCTTTGCCAATTTCTTGTTTCAAACTTCTCTCTGATGAGTTCCGAGAGAATGAAATCTAGGACAGAGGATTGGGCAGTAACGATTGATTTTCTTCAAGAGGTAGCCATTACCGCTTTGTCCAGTAGCTGCAACGTGAAGTGCGAACTGCGTTCTCCTTTTCATTGTAAAAGCCATATTTTGTTCATTCCTTTAACATGTTTTCGTCCAACTTTCCTATACCTTCTTCCAAATATAATACAATTACCGAATAAAGCAAAAAGAGGTTTTCCTTCAAATGGTTTTATACTTTAGTGTTATATAAAACCTTTCTTTTTCATGACACCATCACAGACTGGCTTGTGCAAACATCTGTTAGATGGATATTGAAATCCTTTATAGATAACTAAATGAATCAATCTAATGAAATGTATATAAGATACCTAAACACACCCAGTACATGAATGGTGCTGCCATCTAGACATGATATATTCAACTATATCAATAGTTTAACACTAAAAAAAACCATATGTTATACACTATATATAGCTCTTTGGCAGTTTGCTACTTATCATATTTAATTACCTATGAGTTCATAATTACTCACTAGTATATAGATTCCTTGTAGGAGTCCCCAATGAGGTCGTAGTTGTTGCCTGTATGGAGGAGTTCATCCACTGACCATGCTAGATCCTTGTCGTGCAAGTGGTTGCGACACAGGTCCATTGCCGTCACAAAGAAGAAGGTGTCCTTGGGGTCCTGGATAGTGAAGGACCGCCCTTTGATGTGGCTCATGATGTCCACCAGGATGCTGCTCGTTGGTCCTCCTATAGGATTCACAGGGAAAACAGAGTGTATAAACACCATAGACTTGCCATTTACCATTATTAAATGGAAAAAGTACATTAAAGAGGGATTAAAATTAGAGATGGGACGAATCCACTATTTCTCGAATTAGAATCTCGAATCCGAATCTACATTTTATTTTTGAATCTCGAATCTTGAATCCAAATCCTACAAATCGTTATAAATTTTAATGATTTACAAATAAGCCTACATTACACAATATAGGCCTAAACTGTGAATTAAGATTTATTTTAATCATGCTTTCAATTTTAATCAACCCCAACCACCCCTCGCAAAATACAGGTTAAAATCCAGCCAAATTAAACAATATAGACTCATATTATTGTTTAAAAATCAAATCAATCAAAATGTGAGTCTCTTTTAGTTATTTTTAAAATTGCTGTTAGAATGAGTTAAGTTTCTAAAAAAACATGTAAAATAAACAGATTAGGCTTAGTTATTCTTTGATACACTTTAATCATCATTAAAGGATATTTTATTGTATAAAGATAGCAAAAATAAAAATACAAGCGGATATTTTTATTAAAGACTAAAACAACATGCTTAACAATTAAACAGACATTGGAAATAGTGAACTCAATTATGCCTCAGTATGTTTTATTATTATTATTTTCTTATATATACATTATCTATTTTTGCGTAGAAAACAAATATATTCGATTCTTGTGATATATTGATTTCTGAGAATACATTCGATTTAAAACACGAACATATTTTCAACTACAATATGTTCATTCCCATTTTATAAGGCAGGACTACGTTTTAATATTTCTACAATTACTTCAATAAAATATTTCAAAAGATAATAAAAACTAAGTTAAAATCAATTTAAAAAAAATAATGGATTAGCAAGTCGTTATTTAATTCTTAAAACTCGAGATCGCTTACTAAGTGATCAGATTATCTGAATCGATTTTAAACAAACAATCGATATACGGTAGGCCGGTAGGGATAAATAAACAGTTTTATCGCTGTCTGACTGTTGACAGTATTTATTTTACATGAAACCCAACAAAATCTCTAACTTAAGGATCGTATGCAATAATTGGGGTTCTTTGCATAGTTGTAGATAATTAAAACCAGTTGGGTAGTAAGAATTAACGGTATCTTTTTTTAATCATCACACGGGTGAGTAAACATAATATACGTCATGGCGGCTGACTTTATATCGTGTGTAATGGCGGCTGACTTTGTATCATCCGTAATGTGTTCTTATTTCTGTTTTAAAAAAAACGTAATTTGTTTTATTTATTTAGAGTTTATTTGTAATTCTAGTTTTGATTTTCAGTTGGTGAAGAGTTTTAATGGGTTCAATAAAATATTTACAAGATTGTTTGTGAGGTGAATGTTTTAGAAGTGAGCATGTGCAGAAACGGTCGAGTGTCTAAGTTTCCCATACAGTTGGGAGGGTAGGGTACTAGGCACGTAAATTTTCCACACCTAACAATTTTTTTTTCAAGAAGATTTTATTCGTGTTTATCTCTTTTGTCTGACAAAATAAATATTATGGATTAAGTTGTGCTTTTCAAGTAGGCCTAACTAAGTTATTTTTTGAACATTGTATCCAGTAAAACACCGAATTTCGAATACTTGTCAGGATTCGGTGGATTCGAGGATTCGAAGATTCGAGTGGCCCATTTCTAATTAAAATAAAAAAAGGAACAAACAAAATATAGCTTTTACAGTGAAAATAGGAACACGCTTCTCAGCTTACACAGCTTAAGAGTGTTAGACGTTCAACACAACTTCCTTAAAGAGGTAACCAATAAACAAAACAGAGAATTAAAAAATTGGTAAACAAGCCAGGTCATAGAAAAATATATAATGAAAATCCATGTATTTTGTTTGTTATTTGTTCCTAACCACCTACCTCTACATTCTTCCTTCTATGAAATGAACCTCAAAGAGTGTAAGAAAAGTTCCCCTAATATATTTCACAATTGTGATCACAACGCTTGAGCTTCATTCACATATTTGCTGATAATAGAGCAGAACCTGATTGTGTGGCAGCAATTCACACTATAGTAGAAATGTATGTTGACCCATGATGATTTACAATTCTAACTTAAGGTGGGGACGTAGAAGACGAGAGAAAAGGTTAGTGTTTTTGAAGTTTTTATTTAAAAACATTCTTGGTCAAAATAAATCAAATGTTGCTTCAGTATAACCAGAGAGATCAATTTCCTTCACATGTTGACCTCAAGAGTTTTTGATTATCTGTCAAGGATGTCCTGTAATTTAACGACAACTTTTTCTATTAATTTAAAAATTATGTCATCCAATATCGATATGCTCATGACAGATATTCAAGAACTGTTGATATCACCATGTAAACAAAAGAAAAACTCTATAACAAAAGTCTATATTTGTACTGAAGCAATATTGTATTCATTTTGCTATAAAAACTGCAAAAACACTGGCCTTTTCTTGGGTTCCCAACATCCCCACCTTAAAACAAATTATTGCTGGCATTTTATCTTCTAGTGCATAAACAAATCTTAGATAACAGGTTCCCCACCTGGCATCCAAGGAGAGTCCTGTGTTGCACCACAAAACATCTAGATTTTTAAATTATTTTTCATTTGTATTTTCACATCATATAAAAAATATTTACATTTTCCTTAACATTATCTTTTTTTCCATTAGTGTCCGATTTTTTTTTATTTAGGAAATTGATTCAAGAGAGTACTAGAAATGTGTGTGTGGGTAGATTAGCAGGGTGACAGAAAATTATCAACTTCAAGGAGTTTGTGATATGTAAAAGTTGGGGACCAATGTTTTAGATTATTATCTAGATTAATGTGTTCAAATTATAATGTTGTGTTAGGATAGAGCTCAACACATCAATTCACGCACTTTCCATTTAACAAGTTATTTCAAATCATCTCCCTGCTAATATAAATTAAAATGTTTTATTGACCAACCTAAACTTGAGAGAAGCTCTAGTTTTTAAAACACATCAAAAATGCGGCCAACCGCTAAGATACTTAAAATATCTAAATCTTATAAAAAATGTGGCCAACCATTGCTAAGAAACTTAAAATACCTAAATCTCATCAAAAATGTGGCCAACCGTTGCTGAGAGCCTTAAAATATCTAAATCTCATGAAACTCACGCTCCTTGCAGAAGGTGTTGAGAAGAAAATAGTATGAAGCAAGAGATGGCTCCACACCAATTTTTCGAAACTCTGCCAGTGTGCGCAGTGCATATGTCTTGGCCTGCCTTTGTAGACCCATAGTGCTCACATTTTCCAAAGCAGAGTTGAGGGTGCCCACGTTCGGTTGTAAACCCTGTTTCGCCATGGCCACCAACAATTCCTGAAACGTCATATGGTTAAGGAATGGCAAGGGACTTGTCACTCCCTTACTTGACTCAAGACAACAAGGGTTCAATCCTGATCAGAATGTTTCCAATTTGTGATTTCTCTTCCTCTCGCTAGATAAATACTTGAGAATTTCCTTGGTGTTCTTTGTTTTCTTAATTTGTGCTGATCTCTCTTTATGTATAATATTGTATTATATCTGGAAGAAGCAACCGGAAAGATGGATATAACTAGGGGTGTGCGAAGCTTCGAGAATCTCGAAGTCGAAGCGAATATTAACTAACTTCGGCTTCGACTTCGACAAAAAATATT
>CABFVX010010559.1:0-13586 GCA_902151425.1 Timema shepardi | reverse complement strand
TTACAATATGTTTATTGCTTGCGTTCCGGAAAGCTATTTGTGAAAAGTATTTTTTTCAATATTTCAGTAAATTACCATCAAGTCTTAAACGCTTTGTTGCTTAGTATTTAAATCCATACTTTTAATTAGCAACCTAAAAAAATTGAATGTTCTATACCTGATTAAAAATTGTTAAAAAATGATGTAGCTACAAATCTATATGTGGGCTAAATCCTATTTGTGTATATTTCATAAAAATTACTACCAGACTGCGTAAATCTCGTAAAGTACCAGTATTTGATTTTATCTGTATTGTCATTAGGTTTCCAACTAGGTTAGTAATTCTTCATTAAACAATAATTATTGTAAAATTTCCTATTTTTGAGAAAGACAGAAAATGTATAAATCAATGTAATAAAACATTATACTTTGTCTCTTTTAGTCTGGTTTTCCGGTGACGGTAAGTTTTGGTATCAAATTCTGTTCTGATATATTGAGGGAGACTTAAAAAAATATTTCCCATCCTTACCTTGGTCAGCAAGTGGCCTACAAGTTGTGAATTGAAAACATTATATTTAAAATAAATTCGGTCACTTGTTGTTAGTAGTGAAAAATATGAACAAATGTTAGGTCATCCTCACCGTTCTTAATCTACCTGATTTTTTTTCTCAACATTCAGTAAAAACTCTTAACGTATGCAAATATTATTGCTGTAAACTAACCTATATAAATTAACACATGTCATATTAAACAAACTTTTAACTATATGAAGTAAAATACCTATTATGGTGATAAAAAATAAATATTCCAAGCTATGAGGTAGATACCGTGTGAGTGAGACCATCTGATCATATAATCCTTTGTTTTTTTTAATTAGGACTTTTTTATTTATGTCCGTTAGTGTGTTTAGTTAGAAATTGGTTAAAACTTCAACGTGAATAAATTAATATAGTGTACTTTAAGAGTGGGAATGAAATAAAAAACAATTATGGTAAAATTGTTTTCACATCGTTAAAAGTTAAACTTCAAATATTTCAATGGATCGACATTAAATGGTATAACTTACATTGTTCTAAGGTTACAAAATTATTAATCAAAATGATTAATTACAGGTGGCTTATTATAGACTTAGCTTTGTTTGTTCAAAGTTTGGTACTATAAAACATTGCTTTGGATACATTGTATTTCTTTTGTTGGCGTAGAATATATAATTTATTATAGTTTTTAGTTTTTACTTGTGTATTGTTCCTACTGACGTTCAGCATAATTTTCACGCAAGCAGATTCAACCAAAATTTGTTTTATTTATTTACTAACTAAAAGCCACTTTTTTGTAAAATTTAGCAGGAGTAGGTAGAAAAAGTCTAGTCTTTTTTACTTTATCGTTATCTTACAGGTAGATAAAATATTGTGATCGTCGAAAAAATCGAGCTCGAGATTTTGATGAATGTTGACGTTTCATGACCCCCCGAATCCGAAAAAAAGTTTTTAAATTTCCGTCTAGTCTGTAACTCCAATTAGAGCCTAAACTATTTGACTGATTAGGCTAAAACTTTGTATCTAGGATTTTCATAGGGTTGCACCAAGGAATTTTAGGAATTGGGTATCCAACCCTAAAATTTAGGGTAGTTTACTAAAGGACAAAAAGAGAAAAAGTCGATTTTATCAAAATCGGCTCTAAGGATTTTGATTAAATTTCATTTATAATTATTTTTAAATATTCTAAACAAAATGGCTACCCTCAGTATTTCAGCAAAATGAATTTAAGGGCTCCGGTCTAATGGGTAATTTTTTTATATATAATATCTCCTAAACTATTTGAGAGTTGAAATTACTGATCGTTACAAGTATGTAGGTCTATTTATAATACAAATATATTATTTGAACAATATTTTTATAAAACCAATTACTTTAAAGCTATACGCATATATATAAATACAAATTTCGTACATGAAAGGTAAAGTATTGCGACCACAAAAGAAAATCTAACCTGAAATGTTGATGGATGTCGACGTCTCAAGACCCCCCAAACCCGAAAAAGTTGCTTTTGCAATGACGTATGTCTGTGTGTCTGTTTAAACTTAAAATTAAAAGTAGTTTAATAAAGGACGAAAAGAGAACAAATCGATTTTGATTAAAATTCGTATCTAGGCGTTTGTTAAGATTATAAATAAAATTGATATATTCATTTTTCCATGAAAAGGACTTTTAAGGTACTTTAACGAAGCAGAAACTTTCGTATCTCCGCAACTATTTGAGATACTAAATAATATTCCATTGCAAAATTGTAGTACTATTAAAAATAAAAAAAAGTATATGAAATATATTTTTATAAAACCAACAGTATCTGAGATATTGGCAAATATTATATTGATACAATTTTGTGAGCTTTTGTAAAGATACTACTTAAGTTTTAACGCAAATAATTCTCCAATGCCAAAGAGTAATAAATATAAATAAGTCTCTAAAAGCTGGTGTTGTTTTCCTTAAACCTTATAGGAGAAATGTTTTTAAAACAATGATATATCTACATTTTAGAGTCAATAGTCAATATTTACAGTTTTTATTGGTCGAAATTCATAAATGAGGAATTTAATAGCAATGCGATAACATGAAGATTTGCAACACCTAATAAAATGTCGACAATTTTAAACAGAAGTTGAAACTTTAATACGAAGCGTTTACCTTTGTGGAACCAATATTGATCTTTTTTATCGGTCCAAACATACAAATGAGGACATTAGTTCTTTAAAAATAAAATTATAAAATCTTAAACCAGGACTCAAAAAATGTTTTACATAAATATAGTGCAATTTATGCTTGGATTTGCTAGTGTATATTACTTCATTTCACATAATATATTACGATTTTTGAGTAAATACCTACATTTTTAAACAATAAATCGAGAAAGTCCGTGTGGAGTTCCGTACCATTAATTTTTTTATGTGGAAGTTACAATAATTTGTGTTTCGCATTGGCGTGTCCAACAATTTTTGCGCCTTCAGCAGTTATTCCAATTCTTATGCCAAGGACACAAATAGTATCCCGAGCCTATATATAAACATCATTAACTTAATGTGGCTTTAGTTTTTTCAGATTAATCTAGCTAAAATTATGACATAAGCCATCATAACCATTTTTTACGAAACTTTCATACATTTATATTGTGTACTGTAAATATAACACAAAACAAAATAGAAAACATCAATACGCTTGCAAACACAAACTTATATTTTACTAATATACTGTTATTAATGTATAAAAAAGATACACTTTAAGGTTTTTTTTAATATTTATCCAAAAATTAAGACATAATTCTTAATCATAGTCATAATCTACTCAAGTCTTTAGTGTAATTTATTGCGGCAAACTAGTAAATAATTGTTTTAATAATATACATTATATAATTTTATATTCTTTAATTTGAAAAATTACACTTGAACACGGGAAACTGCTATAACCATCAAATATAATAGCATTGCTATTTAATCCATCATTATATAATATTGTTCTAAGTAATTTGTGACTACTTATATTTCCATTATTACAACTCATTATAAAGCCATTGACAACACATTTTTAAATTAAACTTATATTGTTTTAGATCTTTCTAGCACTTTCTTTTAACAACTGTTCAACGAAGTCTTATGAGGCCAAATTTGGTAGATATTTAAAATAGTTATATTATGTTTAGTTTTTTATATGCAAAGAATTATTTTTTGTTTATGGTAGAGAAAATTTGTGATTTAAATTCTTTAGTTGAATTATTTTCAAATAACATCACTTTTATTTTTTTTAATTGTTCATTTTTAAAACTTTTTTATGTTAAGTATTTTGTTGTGATATTTGAGTAAAACCATATATTTCACCTAATTATTCCTGATTTTATTACAAACTCAGTAACAGAGTCATGAAGTCACGTAAAAAAAAGAGGATGACGTTACAAGGGATACAACGTAAAGGAGTAACGTAAATAGGGATATGATTTAAACAGAGGGTGACGTAAATGGAGGTGATGATAACGTAAAAAAATTAATGTAGAGGTGATAGAAACAATGGTGTGGGACGTAAAAAAACAAGGGTAGGGGCATAGAGAAAGGAGTATACCTTTCTCTATGGTAGGGGTGACATAGATGTAAGTCAAGACAACTCAAATTGTGGTGGAGGGTTGTAAATATAGNAAATTAATGTAGAGGTGATAGAAACAATGGTGTGGGACGTAAAAAAACAAGGGTAGGGGCATAGAGAAAGGAGTATACCTTTCTCTATGGTAGGGGTGACATAGATGTAAGTCAAGACAACTCAAATTGTGGTGGAGGGTTGTAAATATAGGTGGGGGGGGGGGGCGTAAATGGTGTTGAGAGTGATATACGCGGGACTCTATAATGATGTAAATGGAGTTTGGGTCATAGCACAATCGGATTCGGGGGGTATATCGTGATCAGGATGAGTATTTCAACAATTCGGAACAACCTACATTTTAGATGCTATCAGAAGAGATATATCAGAACCCCTAAGTTTGATCAACAAATTATTGAAATGTATGTGTTATCAATTAATAGTTTCCATTTAGTTCTCACCATTATAGCACTGTTCGCCTTCTTCCTCGCACACGCTCTGGTTGAAGAGACAGCCTGTAACACAAGAACAAACCAGATGCAGTTACAACGATCCAGTTACAGTTCTGGGGGATGTTCTTTATAGGTATTTATTCAGCCTATATTGGTACGAATGATGGTGCATTTATTTTGAACATTATGACCTAAGTTCTTAAAATTAGTGGAAGCTTTAGATATTCTTTGCTGCTGCAGAATATCTTATCCCTGCTGATACAAGTTACTGAAAAAGGTTAAAATAATTAACCTTCATAGAGTCAAATAAATGAAAAGAAGTTGATGATTTACATGAATGTTAAATATACAATTAATGAGTGACAAGCCCTCTTGTAGATATATGTTTTTGTATGACCCTTAAAAATAATATATTAGGATTCTGATAGAAAGAAACTTTTATAAAACACAAACATACTGATTTTAGCTCAAGCTGTATAATATTGTAATAATATTATTATTTAATTATTGCTATTATCTGTAAGAAGAATCATCTGCAGCTCACTTTATTTGAAGTAAGAATATATAATAATGGTTTCAATAACTCAGTATATGTAAAAAAAAAAGTTATTTCCTATTTAAATCTGACTATAGCTGTCTCATACGCAATCGAGTATACAGAAATGCTTTGAACTAACATTTCAAAACTGCATAATTATGGATTTAGTTTGATAATAATGGCTGCTACATTTGTATCGGTCTTTCAAACACAAGCGTTGAATGTTAATGCCATCTCACCAACAAGGTAGACCTCTTGCAACATTCCTTTAACCTATCACCCATTCATTAGTTTGGAAACAATTATTATTATTATGCTACCTTATTAACCTTTTTATTAATATTTTGTTTTCTCAATAGAATTATTATTGATTGACAGTTATTCATTATTAGAGCAAAATGAACCAGCATGTACTCCAACATTTAACACACTATTCTTAAATGAAGTTTCATCTATATATTTTAATGAATATTTTTATTCACAGTACTAATAAAATAATAATATAATCTTTGACAGAAAAATAATATATTTCCTCTGGTTCATTTCCAAACAGTGTAAGAGAAATGTGTGTGTTCTCTTTACCTATATACTTGTGTTTTAGTTGGGCGCCACCCCTAGTATCTAGGGGAAAAATAATAGTCATAAAAAAAAACTTTACCTCGGCTATTCACTCAGTGGCAGACGACTCTCAACCTCGGGACCTCTGGGTGAACTTAAAACTAAAAAACCATGACCCATATAGATAAGAAAATTGATTGTTGAAGAAAAATATAATTTAGGCTACAAATAAAAATGAATGTATAAAATAACCATTGTTGGCACTTTTGTGAATTTATTGTTGTTTCCCTTTTGTTCACATCCAAATCCTACCTATGGAATTCCGGTTAATTATAATTCTAAATTTACAAGGTATAGCACAGTATTGTTGAAACCAAAGGAAGAGAAAAAAATATATATATACAATCAGTAAAATCAATAATTAGACATAAAATATAATGTTAATTATTTTGTTGTATTAGTTTGTCCTTCTGGAAGTAAATAAGTTCTGACTTATTTAGGAAAGAGAAAATAAATGATTACAATAATCAAAAGTTGAAGAGTTGGTTTGACCTCACCCATGTATAATTAGTCCATACTGAAACACCATCTTCATAAATGTGTTTCACTTCGAATTCTTCCACAATTTACTTGAGCATAAATATTGTAGCTCTCTCACACACTCTTAGCTTCCCCTTTTTACTATTTTCACTTTAATCTTCCACTTTTGAATCGATATAAAATAATTTAAATTGGGAGCCCACATCCATTTGGCTCCATCTTGGACCACCAACCAGGAAGAACTCCTCCCTACTCTTCAAAACCTTCTAATCTTTTTTCAAATTTAAAAATGTTCTATTCCAAGTCCAAAGAGAAAACAAACTATATATAAATAAAAACGAAAATGAATTGTTGGCTATAGACTAGTGATAAAATTAAAATGAAATGTAGGTTTAATATAAGTATTTAAATATAGCCAATTGAATAAGAATAATGTTTTTAATAAAGAATTAAATGTCTATTTCCTTCTGTCAAAATTAAAAATCACGATCGTTTTTATTCCTTTCTTCTTCTACAACCAAAAACTCGCTCCTCACTTGTTTGTTAGCACTGCGCATGCGTTAAAACAAACATGGGCGACAGTGAAAACTAATACAAGAGTCAATCAAACTTCTTAAAAGGATAATTAATATGCTTAATAAAAGGTAAGTGTTCTTCCTTAAATCAAAATTCCTTATTTAAATTATTTAAAACAATTTTTTACGTTGTTCCTTCCGTCCTTTTATTTATTTAAATATATGTAAACAGTATCATAGTCAGGCCGGCTGGCGAGCTTCGAAGATTTCACGCGAAGTAAAATAGGAAATTGTTCACAAAAGTAGAAAAAAATAGGGAAATACAAGGTAGGGTGGCAAATAACATCATAATATTATATAAAGCTAAATCAGTCGTGCAAAGATGGAGTGGGACTACAAATTAGCTTATTTTTGTAGTAAGGTAGATATTCTTTTGTTCTAAATCCAAGGGATATCTTTAAAATAAATCCAAAATATAAAAAATTCAAATTAGCAATTTTCATGAGTATCTAGGAAGCCGGTACACAATAAATCAATAACACAAAAATATGCTATACACAATCACACAAATTGTATACATGCTATCTTGTTCTTTAATGTATGTATTTATTGTGTATGTACACAATAAATACATACATTAAAGAACAAGAAAAAAATTAAACAAAATATAAAAGCTTGGAAGAATTAGCATACGAAAATTGCATATTTAAATCAGAGGTGATGAAAATTGAGCCAATACATCCCCTTTTTAAGAAACCCTCTCGTCACTTATGTATAATTCCCCACCTTCTCATTTACTATGTGTCGATAGGCTAACTCCAACTTTATTTGACATTCTTGGCATATGGGGTGGTTTAATAAAGATCATTAAGTTAGGTTTGAAATTAGTACAAACTTTAAAAAAAATTAACAAAGTCCATGCTTAAAACTATCCAAATATTTCCTTCTAAGATTCTAAATAAATGTGTGTTTTTTTTATCATTGATTTGAATTGAAATTTCATGGGAAATCATGATGGGTTCAAATTATTCAATTTTTTAGCCAAATCCTGCTGTAGTAATTCTGTGACGATGCAAGGACTCAAATGACGTCACCATCACAGGAATATGTTGGTCATGTTGAGTGAAGGGGATGTATATAGGCTCAGTTCAAAGTACAGACGATATTTGAATTTACGACACGAGCGCGCAAGACGGCCACATTTTTAAGTTATTGCACGGTAAATCCGAGCGGCATCATGTTTACCGTAATCAAAAACTCGAAAATCTTAAAACATAGCTCACCGTTTGTTTTAACTTACTTATACAATCACAGTAGTTTTTTTCAGGATTTGTTACAGATCCTTAAAAAATAGGAAGATATTATTAAAATTCCAAATTTCCAATTGGTTTGCTTAGAAAAAATTGTTTTCTAATGAAAGCATTATAATGAGATTTTTACTGCAGGTATATTTTCACTATGTGTGGAAGTTTTTTCTTGATTGAGATAGAGGGGTAGTATAAATGTAGGAAATAATAATCATAAACTAAATTTTATTTTGATATAAGACTCCTTCCTCTAACACCAATACTTTTCACAGTTTGATGTGTTTAGCACGCGAGCCAGGTTTTCGATTGAATAAAGATTGTCATAAAGACTGGCCCGTCATTCCGCTCCTATATTTATTTTTCCTGGTCTACTATTATTTACTTTACTATTACTAGCTTTACAATAATAATAATTATTATTATTATTATGCTAAATACTTTAAATCACTTTTAGTTGTGCACTCTATTTATAATATATTCCATATTTTATGTAAATTAATGAATAGATAAATTTTAAATTTATAACTTTTGTCCACTTTGTCCCAAAATAATTCAGCTCAGTCATTAATACGTCTACCTTATGTGTTAAGGGTCTCGGGTTCGATTCCCAAAATGGTATGTATTAATCATTGGTGAAGTGTCAGCTTAGGAACTGGATGTTGAGAATCTATTTGCAAACGAGACTAGTTTAATCATAGAAGTCCACGTTAAATTATGGTAGTACACCCGCATTTATCAGTGAAAATATATAGTGTCATATAAATATATTACTAAATGAATGATATTAAGTTAATATTATAACTTCTAGAAAGTAATTTAGTATTATGCATATAATAATAATAATAATAATAATAAAACTTTTGAAAAGTAATTTTGTAAAACATATAATAACAATGAAAATCTATTTATTCCTAATTTGGACACAACATAATATATTGGTTTTATAAAACCACTTATAATGTTTTATAGCACTAGCTATCGTTTTCAAAAATTACGATAGTGTTTAATACGTTTATTACTTACATGTAATACCGTTTCATATGGTTGTAGGCTTACTGATGTCGTCCTTATTACTAAACCTTTAATAATCTTTTCCGAATCACGTGTTATTTCCTCCACCCTTGTTACATGATTACTCTCTACTAATCTCAAATGACGTCACCGTCCCAGAAATATGTTGATCGAGTTCGGCGAGGGGACATGAGCTAAGCATACGTGGTCTAGTAGCAATAGGTCTATTTTATTATCATACATCTTTCATACAAATGGATTACTCTATCATTCTGTTGTCCTGAATACGAAACAAAAGATAATAATCTGGAATAAGCCTTTTTGACAACCATCTTTTTTGATGTTAATACCTAATGAAAATGTTTAATGACCTGTGCACCAAGAAGCAATAATATTAATTACTGAAACATTAAAGTTTCGATTGCAAGATGTCAGAGGGGTATAGACAAGAGTTCTCTATTTCTATTGTAAGAGCGTGGTGGGAAATACAGTTTGGAAAATATTGAAAATATTTTATTATATTATTAGGGTTATTTTATAGGTAATGTCGTTAGGGGGTAAGGTAAATAATGCTCAAATCCTTATTGTTACAGGTTTTATAACAACGTTATTTTTTTGCCCAACAAAAATACTGATTCATTAAATACGTTTTGTTTACTCTTCATATGTGGATAGTCTAATGGGTATCAGGAACCGGATCACGAACTGTATTGTTTTAGCGCGAATATAGGGGTTCGAATCACGGTTGGGTGTTCTGTGAGTGTTCTCTCATCAATTGTTTCCCACTCTCCCTTCAAGATATTACAGGTACATTTTCTCTAAAATTCTGACGTCCTCCTTCCTCTTCTATAGCATAGCGAATGTGTGTGTAAAACCCGGCAAGACGCAGTGGAAAAATGAAAACTATACCTTGTCTTACAAACAAAAATAAAATGTGATATCTTTGCTTTTATATTCATAAAATCCGCCTTGGTGGCGTAGTTGGCTAACGCGCTTGTCGTGTTGAAGCTCGATTGCTGAGGATGGGGAGATCGAGGTTTGAATCTCAGTCGGGTGAACTGGGGGGGGGGTTTCCTAAATGGTTTTCCACTCTCCCTCCACGCAAATGCGGGTTCAGTTCCTCTAATTCAACCTTCCCAATTCCAAATTCATTAGAGTAATTAGTACTTAAAGCGTATAACCCGAACGGGTAGTAAGACGCGCTGCTAAATATTATTATTATTATTATTATTATTATCATTATCATAATCATAATCATACATAAGAAACTACCTCTGTGGTCTAGTGGTCTGAGTTCCTGGCTACAGATCTAGAGGTCCAGGTTCAGTATCTGGCATTTACAGATTTATCTGTGAAGCAGTGGGTCCTGAATGGGGTCAAACTCAGCCTCGTAAGGGAAAATTAAGAGCTACTTTAATAAAGAAGTAGCGGCTCCTGTATTGAGAACTGAGATTAACGGCCGTAGGGCTTGTTCTAACAACGTGATACCATCTGTTCACAAATGTTGGCACAATCATCCCAAACGGTAGCGGCCGCTCGGTTGGTATAGCTCGCTTGAGGTCTTACACCATGAACTTTAATTCATACTTATAATAATCTGTCAAATGATTTCAAAGTCTATATTAAATTATACATTCATAAATGATTTTTTTGAAAAGAGTTCTTGCTTTGATGGCCAGATTAACTGATCTCAAAACAAGAATGAAAACAACGACCGTGTGAATGAACATCGTATGTCTCGTAGCAGCTAGTTCACTGGCAATTTTACGATGGTTGCCATAATTAGTAAAGAATAAAAATAAATCAATTCAAACCCATGAACAACCCTTTTTAATTACACTTCATAGCTAAAATTTATCTGTTGAACTTCAAACACAATAGTAATCCTTGTTATTTTAATGATAAAATCTCACTTTGAAAAACTGATGGCGTGCCTTTACAATCTAAACACCTTGTTTAGTGTGCCGTTTGTTGAAAAAGGTTGAAAATCGATGATATAGTCAGATTTCAAAAAGAAGAACCAGTATGGGGAACGTAATATAGTAGTGGGGGTATTACCTCTCCTCAAGCAGATACTCAGTTCGAGAAGGAAAATAAGACCCAAAAGGAAATTTGGTCTTCTATTCGGCCACACCTTAATTATCAGCCAGCTAGAAAGGTTATTAGATTTATCTATAACGTATTCATACATTGTTCATGCATATTATCTGAAGCTGTCACTTATAATAAGTATTATCAATACCTATAAAATTAAAACTAATAATAACTAGACTGCCAATGACGGGCAAATAGGGGTTGAATCACGGTCAAGTGTACTAAGTATGTTTTAAAATTGTTTTTCACTCTCTCGGCTCAAATTCCGCTACACTCCCTCAAAATTCAACATTTCTTGTCTCTAACACATTCGTGTAGTTAGTTTTAGCATCACGTCTTACTACATGTTTAGGTTATACTCATATTTATGAACTACGTTAATGAGTTAGGGATGAGAAAGTTTGAACTTATAGAAAGTGTAGCCGATTATCTTGGAGGCAGAGGGGAAAACCATTTTGGAAAAAAAAAACTCAGTACACCCGACCAGGATTCGAACACTGATCTCCCTGTCATCGGAAGTTTAGGCTAACATGAGAGTGATGTCTTAGACCATGTGGCCACCGAAACAAGCTGTAATAAATTACTATGTTTATGCATATGGCTCGTGCTAATAGTAAGACACGGTGACAAAAAAAAACATGTTGTCAATGTTTAGCACAAAAAAAACTGTAATTTTTTAAAGGTACTTCCTAACAAAACCTTACTCAACTGCATAAATAACTCTTATGGGGTTTGAAAACTTAGCTCAGTTGGTAGCGTGTCTTCCTATTGAAAGAAGGGTCCCGAGATCGATTCTTGGCATGGCCTAAAAATAAATCATTGGTGAAATATGTGAATTCCCTTTTTCACTGTGATGAATTAACGGCCGGAGGCTATATTTTGTGTCTGTTCTAGATTTAAGTTGTTTTATAAGTCGTGTGTTGATATAATCAGTCGGTTCAGAAAGTGCACGTTAAATACCTCAAATGAAAATGAATAATAAAAACTCGTGTGGGCATGCTGATTGAACGGCTAAATATGGAACTAATACTCGTAGATATTCCCACCCATTTCATCCATAAATCAATTGAAACTCATACGTTTTACTGCGGCTTGTAAAATTCCAACTAATGAAAACATCTCTTGAATACATCCTTCCCTCGCGACGGCGGATCGATGAATAGAGGGGAAGACTCGAAAGCTTTGGTGAAGAGGTTGATGCTCTACGTTTCAAGGGGGATGAAGGGGTGGGTGGTTGAGTTAAAGGGGGTCGATTTAGGTATCTACGTCATGGACCGTAAGTGGGTGTTTATTTCTCCAAGTATAAAAGAAAAGATTGGTGTGTCCGTGGGTTATATTTTTGCGCTCTTCTTGAGCCGGACAAAGAGTGACATAAAGAAAGATCATAGGTCAAAGTTCTCTAAGAAAAAATATTCTTTTAAATTATAAAAAAATAAGGTCAATGAACGAATAAAATAAATTTTTGTTAAAAAGTGATTCCCTTAGATAGTTATTTCTAGAGTTAAATCCACCCATTTTAATTTCAATTTATTTTTATTAATAAAAAGATTACTTTGAAGCTCATCTTATCAAATAATAAAATATGTTGATAGTGAAGCTACCCACTTCAGTTCCCGAATGTCCTAAAGAAGGTGGTACAAGACATGGCTCAAGGGCCACATGCAACTCACGAAACGATTTTGTGCAGGCCTCATCTGGACTACGGCTTTTGATTTTCACCCATGAAAAAAATAAAACTATCGCTGGAAAACTCAAGGGCAAACTTAGCTACATAGGCACGACCTAAAGTGTATGTCATGGTGTCAATGCTAGACGTCTCGTTTGGCTGCGCATGCTCAGCAATGAAAACGTAAGATTTTACGTTACTAGAATTGTGGGATTTGCAATCAGACCATTCTTATACTCTACGTTGCATCCATTACAGTTTCCAACCTGTGATCTGAGTCAGTTTTTTATTCAAGCTATACATTTTTTTCCATCGGCTTGCTAAACCTGTCTTAGCTTAATATGCCTAATAATCTAACTTAAGACTAGGACAGGCACAATATCCAGTCCCCAGCCATTAATTCATCACTGTAAAAGGTTAAACCCACATTTCACCAATTATGATTATTTTTTTACCATGCTGGGAATCGAATCTAATAAACGATGCCACTGAATTGTAGAACAGGCATGTTCAACTTGCGACCCACTGGCCACATGTGGTCCGATGATTCGTGATTATGTGCGTCCCTCGGACATTTTGATGAACCAACATTGAATGTGGCCCAATTCGTCTTATTATGAACTTTGTAACGTTACTACATTTGAGATTATGATATTTGGAAATTGGTCATTACTTGGTGAACTCTACTAACTATTGAAGTTGGTGTACCACATTTTACTCACTAGTAGTAATAGCCAGAGTTTGATCCGGAAGTGAAACAGACCTTTGTGACGTGATTATGACGAAAAAAAAACCCCTGTGTTTATGG
>CABFVX010010558.1:0-13588 GCA_902151425.1 Timema shepardi | reverse complement strand
GTCAGCAAGTACGACAGGTTCCCTTGTTGCCAGTATGTGGACAAGATGTAAGGGGAATACAGCAGTCAGCAAGTACGACAGGTTCCCTTGTTGCCAGTATGTGGACAAGATGTAAGGAGAATACAGCAGTCAGCGAGTACGACAGCTGCCCTTGTTGCCAGTATGTGGACAAGATGTAAGGGGAATACAGCAGTCAGCGAGTACGACAGGTTCCTTTGTTGCCAGTATGTGGACAAGATGTAAGGAGAACACAGCAGTCAGCAAGTACGACAGGTTCCCTTGTTGCCAGTATGTGGACAAGATGTAAGGAGAACACAGCAGTCAGCAAGTACGACAGCTGCCCTTGTTGTCAGTATGTGGACAAGATGTAAGGAGAACACAGCAGTCAGCAAGTACGACAGGTTCCCTTGTTGCCAGTATGTGGACCAGGTATAATTCCACTTCTCCCCCTGCCTAGAACAACAAACTCTCGAAACTCCATATTCGTGCATGTAATATGTTTCTATTGTATTCGACACAGTCCATCGCATTCACGGTTTCATACTAGATATTTCCAAAACCTTACACGGTCTCGAGTCCCACTCGGAGGGTGGTCTTTCTTCAATGGTTTTACACACTCTTTACACACAAATCAGGTATTTTTCCAGTCACTATACCTTCCTCATCCCTACCCATTAATGTGTTTAAATTTATACATTACGGATAATGTCTCCAACTCTGTGAAGTTAGGTTGGGATTCATTCAAATGGGCTTGGAGATTCCACTTTATAATATTTACCAATCCATACATGTTGGAACCTTGCCCTTTCTGGCGGTAATATTTGAAAATAGTTCCGTCAGTAGTTCTAAGCTTGAAAACGCTGAACCTATTTTTAACAAAGACATTAGTTATTATTATTATTTATTTTACTTACTCTCCCTTAACAATGTTTTTTCATTTAATTTTACACCTTATTAGCAGAATAGAATCTGATGATTTATCATCGCGGCTTAGGGGTACTAATGCCCCCTAACCCCTCATTTTCATCTTTTCACACAGAAACATTATGTTACAGCACTATCTCATCAACCTAAATGAACCATTCTTACATTTCAATACAACTTTTAAGTAGGCCCACAGTAAAATATGTTAGTTCCCTAAATGTAGCGCACTTATTTTCTATCGCTTCCTCGTCACCTGATGTCGTAATCTTTACTTTAGTGCAACAACATATTAGATCCTATTTATTTTTATCCGTAACCATTTGAAGACTATTTAATTAATCCAAGCTGAAGAATCTGATGAAAGAATAAGAAACGTCAAGTGTAAAAGTGTATTTTATTGAACCTGGCAACAATATGAGCCAGACAACTATACTATTTCCGCACAATATTGGACATAGCGTGTAGTGGCTTCTGATTGGTGGATTGTTAGCGCTCTCACTGCCGACAAAGACACCATTACCTGACATCTAGCGTCGTAAACCAGAATCACGCGCAGATTAGGTTAGGTCACGTCTTGGAAACATCCCGAGTTGATTATTGTCTTGGATAGTCGTCTGGGGGAGTGAAGGGAACAACTTATTTTATAATATGTTGCATCCCATGACGTGGTAATCTTTGGAGGGTTCTGAACCAGAAAGGGTTGCTTCTTTTTCACAAGCGTTACAACAAACTCCGGAGAAGAATGTCCTTGGTGAACAAAATAATTTCATTTTGAATCTTTTGATGTTTTAATGTGATGAGAAACTCAGTCCTATAGGAAACAAGCGCCAGATTTGTCGGACACAGAATGTATAGCAACTTTTAAACAAAAAAGAATTTGTGATGCTCAAATGGCATATTTTAAATAAATTGTTAAAAAAAAACACTAATTTGCAATCTTCTGTAATTTTTAAGGCAATATTTTGGGAAATAACATGTAGAAAAAGAAATAAGAGATGGATTAGGTACAATCTCAAGTTTCGTGAATAGTATCAAGATACATAGTCAACTCTGGTAATGAACCTCTACGGACTCAGATATTTGGTTCACTCTGTCCGAAGTTCACTCTAGCTGATTTTTTTCAACCTGAAAGTAGTGGGTTAGGGATAAATAATTACTAAATGGCCACAGACTGTCTGTCATTCACTCTCATGTAACTGCTGTCATATTAAAGGTGTCAGAACAGAGCTAATGTTGTGAACAATCTGAGGATAAGGTGAGAGTGACTGTAAATTCTTGGTATTAGGTTTTGAGGGTCGGGGAGGGGGAAGGTTAGCAGTTAGGCAGTATTTTCTGGCTATTATGAATGAAAACTCTAAGAGCCAATGTTTCAATGTCAGGTTAAAGTACTAGTTAAATGAGTTGAGGTTTAATATGACCTCGAGTTAAAAATTAAGGTTAACGTTGTTTACTGTTTGAATGGATTTTTATGTGGAGGTGAGTTAACTTGGAGTTAATTTGTTGAATGCAAAAGTTGGTAGTGTATTTTTTACTCAAAATCCACTCGAACAAAATATTTTTAGTGGAAATAGGAATAAATGAATGCTGAAATGCGTTAATAATCATTATCTAATTTATTTTTAAATACATATGCGAATCTTTTACATGTTTCAAACACATTTTAATAATCTATTATATACTAATATTGTACTAGTATTCCCTCCTAAATCTATTATATTCTTTTTTTAAACTAGTTAATAGATGATTTATTTTATCCTGCTTGCGAATTAACTAGAGTGTTTAAAAAAGGGGTGTGGAGGGTGCGCAAAAACCAATACATATAAGACACTATTTTTTAAAATAAAAACTAGTCAATAAATAATTATTTAACGTTATCTTTCTATTCACAAATATACGTAGAATAGATTTAAGCAAAAACAAAATTAATTAAAATATTAGTTATGATGAACAATTAAATCAAAACTCGCTTAAGTCACGGGGTATTGCCATATCCTGAGTGTGATCGTAATATTCCAAGAAAAACGTGTTAATAATGTTTGAAATATTAGGTTTTTACAGTTTGGAATGGTTTATAATAATAAAAACAATTACTAATGGCACAATATAATACTTTAATAACCATGTAATTACCAATAACTTAAACCTAGACAACTTGAATTAAAATTTCTAACAGCAATTTAATATTTAAGTTTCTTTATGATTTTTGTGAGTTGTTTAAATGTTGTAAATATAAAAAGGTTTTCAAATAATTATAATATGAGTAAGGTATTATTTAATTCTCCGTATCCTTGCGAAGGAAATGATTGTATACAATAATTGATTACTTGCTATTTTGTTGAATAAACGTGTCTTATATATACAGGATTTTACGCACCAGCACCTTATACGTTACCACAGCTGTTTATGTGTCTTTTTTCCTCAAAGTAAATGTTTATGTTTCAAGTGAAACTTTAATAATTGCAGGCTATAAGACTTGATACAAATATGCCGAGGCCTTGATGGAGTACTCGAAAAAAAGAATTAAATATGCGAGTAAAAGTTGTTTTTCCACATAATCTCGCAATATTTAAATAAATAAAGCATTTTTAAAGATCCACTTTTCAATTGAGATGACTGGCTATTTTTGATTAAATTCATAGCTTAAAAAGTGTTGTTTATGATAAACAATTTTTTGTAGGACCCAATCAAAACTGAAAACTGGATTATTTTTTTATTTTTTCCCAAGAGATATGAGAAAGTATGAACGATTGTGTCGTACCATCTATTTAAATATGTTGCATAAGATCTCCAGATCAACACTCTTTTCAGACCTAATGGCGGATGCATAGCTTAGGTTATAATCGTCAACCAAGAATTGGTTGCTACTCTAAAAACGTTGTTTTGGTTTGTTTTTGACCTGATCACGCACTTGTACGACAATGCTGCCTGCGCCAGGTGACAAGCAGCTGACACTCGACCCGCCATGTTGGTATCCCACGAAGCATGCGCACAGTAGCGCACAGTAGTTCATCTCGCGACCAGCAGGGGGCTCATTAGTTCCGTCAACATGGCGTCAAGAGCGGGGAGATTTATTCATTACAATGTTAACTGCAGTCAAGACACGCACAAAGAAGGTTTAATATAAAACCACGATGAAGCACTTACTTTTGAGAACGACTAGAATTTCACACATTTTTAAATTATTTAATTTGTCTGACTTCTTATGGAACACAAGATATTCAAATGTCAAAACAGCACCTAATAGTAGTCAGGGGTGTAAATACCAGTGGCGACGAGGGGCACCCCCTTCTGAGTCAAAGTGATTTCCCCAAAGCTGACAATTCACAAAAGGTAAATGATACCATTTCTGAAATAAAGTAATCATGTACATATTTATATTATATTTTAATTAATGGGAAGTACCTTGTGTCGAATACAGAAATGCATCCCACAGCTCCTGCCCTCAGTACGCGTTATCCTTATAACCTTTGGCAATCACTCAGAGCAAGTGTCTACATCAGAGCAAGTGTTTGTATCACTCAGAGCAATTGTTTGTATCACTTATAGCAAGTGTTTGTAGCACTCAAAATAAATGTTTTTATCACTTAGAGCAAGTGTTTTTAGCAATCAAAATAAGTGTCTATATCACTCAAAGCATGTGTTTGTAGCACTCAGAACAAGTGTTTATGTCACTCAAAGCATGTGTTTGAATACTCAAAGCAAGTGTTTATTATGTCACTCAGAACAAGTGTTTGTATTACTTAAAGTAAGTGTTTATATCACATTCATTTTTGAATTTCATTTTGTTACTGGTATTAGGGCTACCAATACTTTATTAATATAAACCAGGTTTTCAGGAAGGAATTTACATTTTTACAGACATTTTAGAGAATGTAGATGAATAAATTTTGTTTTTCATAAAAAAAATTACAACTTTGAAGTATTGATATGGGTGTTTAGAGAAGGGTTATATTACTATGATGGGGAAATGTATGCAAACCAAAATTTCACGAATAATAAACATGAATTCAAATCAATGAATTAATTTCTTCAATTATTTTTCCAGGCAAGGGACAACGATTTAAGTGGAATCATGCACGTTATAAATTGGTCATGGGCCGAATTGAGCTCCAAATGAGTTTCCGAGTAACCCTTCTCCTCCTAAGACACTGAAATATATCTGCTTTGACTCATACTCACTTGTGAGTAAGGCTTTCCACAGTTAGGACCTATGCGACCTGTCAGCTCTGAAACTGCCGCGCCATATAAAAAAAAAAAGGTACTTGAATACTTTTAACCCACTAGTAAAGCAAACAATTATTATCTTCTGTGAGGCAGAAAACGCCGGTCGGAAAGTGGGGTGGAGAAAGAGAGAGAATTGAATTGTTTAGACAAGGACAGCACAGTTAACATTCACCTTTGACACTACAGGTCAGAGCCGCAAGTTGTGTTTGTAAAAACAAAACAAACATATTGGGAGGAAAGGGTTTAAATCCCGGCTGGGGACAGTTGACTTCTTTTTTCACTTATTGTTTTGAAAGTTCAAAGTTTGGTCCCTCTCATATGGACTAAAGGTGTTCATTTTGTCAACACAATAATTTAATTAAATGATTACTTTATAATATATTTCCTGCTGGCACTCATCCCAAGAGATTTTATTGCTAGTGAGGAAGTAGTCTGGGTTTGAATCCCAGCAGTAGCAAGACGTGACCATATTTAAAGTGTTGCTAGATACCTATGCCTATATAGGTTATATTAGCACTATGCTATAAGATTATTTCATTGTTGACATTAATGTTTTCTTTCGTAATGGAAGTTTTTATTTTAAAATTTGTTTTATTTTAAAATATGCTCCATTTCGATTGGAATAGATGGTCCTCCTATTTCACTTTTAAATCTGATAACCCTAACTGAAGGTGTCTGGCTGGTATGCGATAAGAAAGCTGAGTGGGCTATCAATGTGAGTGTAACGGTAGTGCAGTCCCAAGCACACTACTGCAGCACTACTGGCCCACTCACATTATTTTTGTCACTTTCAATCCATTCATACTATTGCGCCACTAAGGCCTCACTCACACTACTGACACTCATACTATTGTACCACTAAGGCCTCACTCACACTACTGACACTCATACTATTGTACCACTAAGGCCTCACTCACACTACTGACACTCATACTATTGTACCACTAAGGCCTCACTTACACTACTGACACTCATACTATTGCGCCACTAAGGCCTCACTCACACTACTGACACTCATACTATTGTACCACTAAGGCCTCACTCACACTACTGACACTCATACTATTGTACCACTAAGGCCTCACTCACACTACTGACACTCATACTATTGTACCACTAAGGCCTCACTCACACTACTGACACTCATACTATTGTACCACTAAGGCCTCACTCACACTACTGACACTCATACTATTGTACCACTAAGGCCTCACTCACACTACTGACACTCATACTATTGTACCACTAAGGCCTCACTCACACTACTGACACTCATACTATTGTACCACTAAGGCCTCACTTACACTACTGACACTCATACTATTGCGCCACTAAGGCCTCACTCACACTACTGACACTCATACTATTGTACCACTAAGGCCTCACTTACACTACTGACACACTGATACTATTGTGCCACTAAGGCCTCATTCACACTACAGGCACACTAATACTATTGTGCCACTAAGGCCTCACTCACACTACTGACACTCATACTATTGTACCACTAAGGCCTCACTCACACTACTGACACACTGATACTATTGTGCCACTAAGGCCTCACTCACACTACAGGCACACTGATACTATTGTGCCACTAAGGCCTCACTCACACTACTGACACACTGATACTATTGTGCCACTAAGGCCTCACTCACACTACAGGCACACTGATACTATTGTGCCACTAAGGCCTCACTCACACTACTGACACACTCATATGTTCTTGTATGCAAGCCTTTTTCTTTATTCGTGTTTCACTTTCTCTCAATGCAAATTGGGATACATTTCCTTTGAATTTTACCTTACTAATAGCTATCACATTAGAGTTAATTTGCGAATATCCCAAATGGAATGTAAAACACCGTGCACAAAAAATAATAGTATGTATTTAAAAATAATAAAGCAAATACTTTTTCTATTTAGCACCGCGTCATACTACCTGTTTGTGTTATACGCTTAAGTACTAACTACTCTAATGGATTGGAATGGTTGAATTTAGAGGAAGTGAATCCGCATTCGCGTAGCGAGAGAGTGGAAAATCATTTAGGAAAAAACCACACTCAGTTCACCCAACTGAGATTCGAACCTTGATCTTCCCGTCCTCGGCAGTCTAGCTCAACACGACTAGCGCGTTAGCTGACTACGCCACCGAGGCGGGTAGTGCTAAAATTGAAAGCGATGTACTTTGTAAATAATAACATGTGTTTGTAACTTAGCATGTTGTTTATTTTAAGCTTAAGTTAAACTTTGTGTAAACAAGGTGAGCTGGCGGCCGGGGTTCAATCCTTGGTCCCGGCACAGATTTATCTGATTACCAAACCCTTCCTTCACCTCTGACAAGACATCTTGTAAGCGCGTATAACCCGAACGGGTAGTAAGACGCGGTGCTAATAATAATAATAATAATAATAATAATAATAATAATAATAATAATGTGTAAACAACATTTTGGCGGTAACGAACTATGTATGCTACTATTTAGATTTAAATAAAGGTATGATATTGCTAGTTCTATAGATCAATACAGTACTTTATACATTATTAGACTTTAACAGAATTTTGCTACCTGCATTTTTTAGGTTAAATTAAAGATAATATAGGTTGATCAAAGATGGTTTTGAATATCTCCACGAAAATGCGGGTACACTTCTTAATCCCTAAAACCTTTAGCGTAATTAGTGCATGAGCGAATAACTCGAGCTGGTAGTAAGACGCGGTGCTAAGAACCAGTGCAGGTACAAGCAACTTTGTACCAATGTATTATATTTTATATTAGTACTCTTTATAATTAATTACATAATGTTGTCCTTGTAGCAGTGGCTATTATAGCCTACATACTACATAGTAAGGGAGCATTTGGGGTAAGCTACCCCTATTTACTGGCGGAGAGCTTGTTTGGAGTGAAATGTTAATCTGAGCTACCATAATGTTCCTTTGATGGGAAAATGATGGCTGAAATGACCTTCAAGTTTCCGAGAGATATGAAATTATGGGAAGGTTTAGTAGTTTATAGTATTTTAAAATGGAGAGATTCTAATATAATAATTACAAATTTCTTGTGTCGTTAAGTTGAAATTTGGGAAATTGTCATAAACTACATAATTCAGTGAGCGATGTTTGAACTATCATCATTATTATAAAATGTAATTTAACGCTAAATACGTAAAGAATCACGGGTTGCATATTCGAGTTATTTTTATGTACGTGTTAGTTATTCACTAAACGCCACTGGAGGGCACATTTCATGGCGTATTAATACATGAAAACGTTCAAGTAAATGGTTTAACCGGCAATTTAAGGATCTTACTATAGTGATACTATATTGTTTTAGCCCATAGTTCTCGATCCCAGGTTATTAAAGTTGTAATCCAAGATGATTGAGAAGAGGAGGGTAAATTAAAACAAATGCACTGGCATTCCATTGGAAGGGTGGTGGAATATGCCTACAAAAAAAACCAGGAATCCGACTGGAAGTGCGTTAGGTAAACTATCTGTGCGACCAATCACGCGCTTCTATGACTACTTGTATGATGAATTTGGATGCTCGAGCGTCTCGACGTCTGTCCATGTCCTACCGTAGAGTCTACTACTTGAAATAAAATAGGACGCTCTAGCGTCGCGACGTTTGTTCATGTCCTACCGTAGAGTCTACTACTTGTAATAAAATAGGACGCTCTAGCGTCGCAACGTTTGTCCATCTCCTACCGTAGAGTCTACTACTTGTAATAAAATAGGACGCTCTAGCGTCGCAACGTTTGTCCATCTCCTACCGTAGAGTCTAGTACTTGTAATAAAATAGGACGCTCTAGCGTCGCAACGTTTGTCCATCTCCTACCGTAGAGTCTACTACTTGTAATAAAATAGGACGCTCTAGCGTCGCAACGTTTGTCCATCTCCTACCGTAACGTCTAGTACTTGTAATAAAATAGGACGCTCTAGCGTCGCAACGTTTGTCCATCTCCTACCGTAGAGTCTACTAGTTGTAATAAAATAGGACGCTCGACGTCGCGACTTCTGTTTATGTCCTACCTTGACGTCTACTCCAGCTGTCAGGGACTGGACTAGATTACATCGGGACACGCCCAACTCCTCGAACTACCACCAGGCCCCTTAGTCCATCTATTAATATTATTACTATTATAATAAATGTTTTACAGGTGCTCAACCAATGGGCACACAAACAATGACGTTAGACCGACCTAGTCAGGTTTGCCCATTACAAGTACGTCAGTGTTTGAATCCCGTCTTGGTGTACTGTGAACATTTTACTAACGCATATGTAAATTTTACGGTCGCGTGTTTAAGCTAAGAAATGATCTGATAATTTTACGCTCTTATAAATAGTGAACGAATGTAGCTATGATTTTGTAAACATGAATACTCGATATTTTAAATGTCACGACCATTTTGTATTTTATAAAGCAGACCTTGGTTATTCATACATTTATCTAACGCTGTTAAAAGATGGTGTATACTCAGTAGTGTAACCATGGGGGGATTGAGGGGGCTCGAGCCCCACCCCTAACGTAGTTTTGGGATTCCCCTAGATCTACATAGATCCTAAGAAACAATAAAATGGGGAGTTGTGGGTGGATGGTATGACCAGTTAAATATTGTGAGCAGAGAAAATATCATGTGCCACACATCCTTGAGATGATCCTCCCTGGTAGTCCTAATTGATGTTCCTGCGGTCTAGGAAGGGCCTAAGGCCCGTATCACACTAGGATACCAATGCAGCGCTGTTGGCATTTGTGGGGTCTGCCAACCGAGGTGCCAACCAAGATGCCAACCAATATGACAACCAAGACACCAGCTGAGGCCACAGTCTCAGCATAGATGTTGAAGAGTGAATGCTCATTGCTTGTATTCGGATCGTCGTCGTTCAAGTAAAAGGAAAGGGGAAAGGGGATGGTTGTTGGTACATCCTGCCTTTGCAGATCTAAGAACACATGGTTTGTTCATTACGTTTTTGAACATCAGGGAATTCATACTGTTGATTTATATTATGTCAAAAATATTTTTAAAAATTCCCTGCTATTTTAACCATGGCTAAAGTAAAGTTAAAGTGTTCAGCGCATGGAAAGTGAAACGGCCTTGGAATTACAATAGTAATAGCATCAACATGAACAGTCATATTGTTGAACTTCAAAGAATAATTGTATCGCAAGAACTAGTTTATTATTGTATTGATACATTTTTAAGCATAGCAACGGTGAATATTTTTGTCAACAGCAACAAAATAAAACAATGATGACAGGATCTAGGATCTCCTTAAACTGAGTTGGATACAGGATCTACGATTAACCTATCAGAATAAGGTTCACACAAGTCTTTGTTCTGTCTTATTTCAACACTCCCCCTCACTCGTCAGAATCGCTGTCCAAGTCCAAGAGCACATACTAGTTGACTATGCCTAGGAGAGGCCAGTGCCTTGGTGAGAACATCAGTCTCCGTTGGCTTGTAGTTGATGATGATGTCTCCGGCTTGTACTTTTTCTCTAATGAAGTGTTCTCTAATGCTGATATGTTTGGACTTTGAGCTTACGATGTTATGCTTAGTCAAACGTTGTGCAGACAAATTGTCATTAAGTATTTCAATTGACTGGTGAGGCACACCCATGTCGTGTAGTAACTGTTTTAAGTGTATTGCTTCTTTTGCTGCCTCTGTCAATGACATGTATTCTGCTTCCTCTGTATACAGAGCCATAGTTCTCTGTTTTCTTGATTACCAGCAGATGCAAGTCACTGCAAACTGGAAACAAACTGCTTAGTAAGATCTTCTATCTTCTCCAGTTGCCCAATCAGCACCTTATATCCCAATAATAGATTTAATAGTTTTCTTGAAAACCAGTGCGAGATTTTTGGTTCCCTTTAAGTAGCACGAAACTCTTTTGGCAGCCAGCCAATACTCTTTCCCAAAACAGGTGTTGTACTGACTTAAGAAGCTGACTGTTGGTGGTATGTGTGGCCTAGTATCCACAGGCAGATACATGAGTGAACCAATCAAGTTTTGATAGGGATATTTTTCGATATTTCCAGGATTATTCTGTAACTTCATGCCAGGTACCATTGGAGTTGCAACAGGTTTACAGTCACACATGCTGTATTCTTTGAGAAGTTCTTCAATGTAGCGAGTTTGCGATGCTAAAATCATACCATCTTTGTGGCAGAACTCGATTCCTAAGCAATAATGAAGTTCTTCAAGGCCACGCATTTCAAAGGATTTCGTTAGTTCTTGTTAACATGTTTCACATTAGTCATTGTGATTTTATATAATTATACATCAAAGAATCCCAAAAGTCAGGAGTGTGATTTCACCATTTCAAGATGATTTAGAAGGTAAAGGTAAAATAAAATATATTTTCATATAATTTACTTAATCAGTGGCGCACCCGGCCATTTACTTTGGAGGGAGGCATTCAATCAAGGTTGTAGTAAGAATGATATTTTGATGGAGAGTGGGTTTGGGGTTGCACAGCCTCCTAAGCTCTGAAGGCCGAGAATAGTTAAGAATATTAAATGCTTTTATAAATCATTTTGAGTAGTTTTATAGTAATTAAGTAATTTAAATAATACAAATAGTATTGAAGCTATTATTTGTATGTTTTTTCAATTGTTGATTTTGTGTGTAGCGGTAAACATTTTGAATATTAGGCTTAAGTCTGAAGCCTGGTCTTAAAATGTAGTATATACATTTGACACATCTGCAGTGTTAGCTATACTTAATAATATTTAAATCTCTTTTAACAATATTTGTGGTGTTGGGTAAAGACGGTTAAGGGGGTCAAATACCCTGTTTGCTCCTCTCCCCCTTGGGTGCACCACTGCTTATAGCGAAAGATATGTGTAGATATCTTAGGAATAAATCAATGATGTAGCGATAGAGTATTAATAGTTAGAAATAATCTCCCTTACGTTAGTTAGAGTTTACGTATCTAAATAGCTGCTGAAGCATAAATTCTCAAGTTGGGAGACTCGTTTGTTTCCAAGGAGCGTTGAGTGAGATAAGTTCAGCTTTATAAAATAGTTTTAATTGCAACGCGAGTTGGACAATCCACCTGGTTCCCTCTCACCAAGATCTGATGGACACTTGATCCATGTATCACTTCATTTTACTCTTATTATGATTGTTTGCTTCGAGCATTGCTAACTGTGTGATTTTAATTACACTAGACTAATTGAATAGGATGTCTCTCTTATGCATTCAGAAATGTGCTTATACCACTCTTAGTCCCGACATTAATGTTTACTTAAATTTCTATCCATGTAGATATAATTAAAATTTGAGGACCGCCTATGTGGTCTAGTAGTCATAGGTTCTGACTATGGACCCCAGAGGTCCCGGGTTTGATTCCTGGTGAGTCCAGATTATCTGGGAAGCAGTGGGTCTGGAACGGGTTAGATTCAGCCTAGAGTGGATAAATAAGGAGCTACTCGAATAAAGAAGTAGTGGCTCCGGTATAGAAAGCTGAGCTTAATGGCTGGAGTCATCGTTGTGCTGACCACATGACATCCTCTATCCGCAATAATTGGTACTAAGTCGCCAGTTTGGTAGCCACTCGGTAGGTATAGCCTGAATGCGGGCTGACACCTTGGAGTTACTTTTGTTACATTTTGAGTGTATGGTAATCATCGTTACGGATAAATAAAAGAAGAAAGAATATGGCAGTGGAAGAAAGGGGGGGGGGCTCACAATTTCCAAAGATAGCATTCTGTTAAAGGGATATAATAAATGTTCTGTTCTATATGGACACATTTTCAAATATATCCCTTGACGTTCTTGGACAACGGTGGTTGAGGGTCCTCGACCCCCAAATCTCCGTTGTAACTTTTATAGTATAGCATACCTATTAATTTTTCTCAGAATACGCCACTGAGAAAGATTTTCAGGGGCAGTTGGATGTATGGGATGAAGTGGTGGAGTGGTATGGAACGAAGTTTACAGTTAATATTCGGAGTGATACCTACTATAAACGAACGATAAAGTTGTTTATTCTATGGCTTAGAAAATATGAATAATAACAACATGCGATTTTTTGTATTATATTAAACATGTAAATTTAAAATGAACTCTTATTGATAAAAAAAATTAAATAGAACATGAAATACAAGAATATAGTTTTGAAGTTATATTATTATAGAGAATAAGATAATGTTCTCTCATACACAACGAATAATTATAATACAATAATTTTAACAAAATTGGGTGACCTGGCGGTCTAGGGGTAAGGTGTCAGACTTCTGTGCTGGCGGCCGGGGTTCAATCCTCGGTCCCGACATAGATTTGATTACCAAACCCTTCCTTCACCTCTGACAAGACATCTTGTGAACGTGGGGAATGCCAGGCCTCCACCGTGGTTCGGACTCCACGTTAAACTGTAGGTCCTCCATTTCATCTCACAATCACCCTAACATTACACATTAGCGTAAGTGCGTAT
>CABFVX010010556.1:0-13592 GCA_902151425.1 Timema shepardi | reverse complement strand
GGGGAATGCCAGGCCTTCACCGTGGTTCGGATTCCACGTTAAACTGTAGGTCCTTCATTTCAACTCACAATCACCCTACCATTACATATTAGCGTAAGTAGGTATAACCCGAACGGGTAGTAAGACGCGGGGCTAATAATAATAATAATAATAATAATAATAATAAAAATAATAATAACAATAAATCGCCTACACCACAAATTAATAAAGTATTGTTTGCCAAATTTTCACTAGACAACGACCAGTCTCATGCACAGAGAGTATGAGGATTATTTCTTAATTAACTGATTTAATTATGGTTTGCAAGTTTCTTCGCCTCCAGTTGGTAATCGCTGACTCGGTGAGCCACATGACCATAGTCAGCGCAGTCATGCCGTTTATGGCGACGATACACCAGTTGTAACTGCCACTGACGTCACGGACAAAACCTTGAGAAAAAAGAGGAGATAATTAGTGAAGAAAATATCTGACAGCACATGTTATTGTAATATATTTTATGCAAACATATTGTAATATTGAATATATTAAGAAATAAATATTTTCTTGTAATTAAGGATAAATTGATCAGAAATCATACCATTATATCGATTTGAAGAATTAATTATTTTGCTTATTCTATAGTATTAGAAACTAGAAATTTAATTGCCACACTTACAAAGTACGTCACCTATCCCTAGCTTGAGATAGTTATATCCAGTCCCCCTCATTACAATATATTTCTTTCAGGTGAATTCTAATGTTATCCTCCCAGCTGAGTTTAGATATTTTCAATGGTATCTTCCCGTTGAGTTAGCCAGTCAGTATCTTGAACAAGGTTCTAGAATATATGAGTCTTACATTCAAGCTGAATTTTCTGCCCACCGTAATCTATGAGACTTGACTATCGTAACAATGTCTTAGGTTGAATACAGGTCTTTAATTCATCATTATATGAGCACCTTCATTCCCGAGTATATCCATCTTTTTTCGGACCCAATATCTTCCTAACCCCCTTGTTTTCGAAAACCGTAAATTAGTTTTCATCGTATAACGTAATAGAACACGTTTCAAAACTATATAGAACATTCACTTTTTTTTTACTAGTTCTTCTTTGCCTAGCCTACAGAAGATTTTTGCGTAGAATAGAAACCATTCTATCATTGAAAGAAACCAAGTTAAAATAATTCTAATATAAGTTAAGTGTGTAGGGCAAGACTATAGTAATAATTAAGTATTTAAATTCAATAATAATATTATTATTTTATATAGTTTATATAATTTATCTTAAACCATAATTAACTTTTTTAATTAAGAGTTTCAAAAATTTATGCTACTATCGTATATTGAATTTTTACAAAATATTAGACTTATAACGGAATTGAAATGAACACTTCTCACGACCTTGTAATATGTTTGAGTAAAATAATTTAAATCTTACTCATGCATTATATAATCTTTGTTATATAAATTATATAATGTAATTAATAATTAATATAACATATGTTAGTTCTTGTTTGATTTATATGATATTATAGTCACTATGGATTAAAACTTGATGTATTCTCTTACTTTAAATATTGATTAATGCTATTAAAGGCAAAAATATTGAACAATTTAAGGCTTTAAACTATATTTGATAACAAACTCTGAAATAATTTTTAATACGTAAATGTTGATTACAATTTTACGTTGCGTAGTCATTCCCATGTTAAAAATATTGTGCTATATATTTAATTCTTCAAATATGTGATTCCTTATAATCGCCAAAGTTAAAAGATACATTTGAGTTTATAGAAGGGATGATTTAATTTCTGATATACTTTATCGATAATTTGAAGTAAATGTGGCCAAAACATTAATAAGTAAAATTATTAGAAACGACTGTCACCAAGAAAGTTTTTACTAAAACTACAAACTTAAAATTTACAAACAACAAACTACCAGTGAATACTCATATCATTTGCAACCAAATATAAAAAGATCAGTTACCAGGAAATCTAAAACGTAGAGAACATAAACACATTTCTTCACGAAATTTTTCAATGAGAGTTACCAAAAAGAATAACTAACATCGAGCTATGAAATAATGTATATGTTTTCTTTGAGGAGAATAATCGTTGGATTTATTCAAGTTGTCCCTTGCCACAGTGAAAATATATGTGCACATGTATAACTTAATTTTTTGACTAAGGCATATGTTTATATATTTTTGACAACAATTGGTTATATTTTGTGCAATTCCTCAATTTTAGATTTACTCCTTCAGAACCGTTCATTTTAATGTACTGTACCAAAGCCCATATTAGTTGTGTTTATAAAATTACTTGTACTTCTCCTACTCTCAATAGTTCCCTCGTCATACCAAATTCATCAGATTAGATGAATAATATGATAGCCGTGGTACTTAAAATGTTACCATAAGGTTTTAATAATTGAAGTAGTATACTAGGATAGTTATATATGTTACAGTCTAAATCAGATTACAGGACAAACTAGATCGGACTAGGCTGAATTGATACATCTTGAGCCTTAGAATGTACTAGTTTAGTTTAACCTAGTCTAGATTCGTTAATCCTAAAATTTTGACCTAGCTCATAGGATAGATTAGTGTAGCCTACAATTTAATTAGGACAAACCAGGTTTAGATTAGGTTATGTTAGCTGACAACATTTGCGTGTGAATTGTGTATGATGAAACCTGTCCAGGGTCAATTCATCGTATGGGTCAAGAAAAATGAACACTAGTACTGCCTAGAAACATCGGGCTTTACCGGTTTATACTACAAGCGACAGGATGTATCAATTCGGCCTAGTCCTAACTAGTTTGTTCTGGAATCGGGTTTGGACTGTAAAATCTTATATATAATTTGATAAGCCCATTTCCGATAATATAAATTAAGAGGAAATTACTGAACATATTTTGACAAACGAACACTAATTTTAAAGCTTAGGAGTCCAAAATGGCCGGAAAAATTATATTTTTTCACTAAAACCCAATTTTCACAGATAATTTTCAGTTCTTCATTCTTTTTTAATCACTATGGCACCGTTATTTGATGCATGATATAAATCGCTAAATAAAACATATATTTTTAGCTGATAAATAACAACTTAATATATATATTTTGTTGGTCCGAACACATCCCGATTGTATCTTTGGATTAATATTTCTCTTTTGAAGCTGGTCACAAACACATATAAGTTTAGATGCATAAACTGGGGAAACTTTTTTAAAAATTAGAATGTCTTTATCGTTAATTTGCATTTAAATCAATAATATTGAACATAATTTGAAAATTAAATTTGTCTACGTTTTGTTTCACACATAATAAAATAATGTTTAACTAAGTTTTGGTATGTATTATAAGATCAAAAACGATAAAATGCTCTTGAATAGCCCTTTTAACAACTATCTAAGTATGAGTTTTGGAGTTTTTTTTCTTCAAATAATGAGTTTCGATGTTAATTTTATTCAAATAATGGGCTTTGATGCTCAATTTAGCAAACAGTAACACAATGCAAATACGTAATTTAATCTATGTTTTCTTTTTACCACTTGATTTTAAGGATATGATATTTAAAATAATGTTTTGTGAACCACATCTATTGTTTCATATAATTACAAACACTGTACAATAAGATGTTATGTTTACATGTTGATACTTAATTTTGAGGGAATGCCATTTCAAAGTACCGTAATGTTTTAAGTACCACATCTATATTTTCACATTCTCTCTCTCTATCTGACTCTCTCACGCTCTCACACATTCTTTCACACTCTCTCCCCTCAAACACACACCCTCTCTATAACACTTTATCCCTTTCTCTCACACGTTCTCTACCTTCACATACTCTTTATCACACAATTACTCTACATTATCTTTATTATAATCTCTCTCTCTTAAGCTCTATCTCAAACACTCTCTCTCTCAAATGCTCTGTCTTTCTCAAATGCTCTCTCTCAAACACTCTCTCTCAAACACAGCTCTCTCTCAAATGCTCTCTCTTTCTCGAATACTTTCTCTCTTGCAAACTCTCTCTCTCTCTCGAACGTTCTATTTCTTGAACGCTTTCTCACAAACGCTCTCTCTAAAACTCCCTCTAGCTCAAACTCCCTCTATCTCAAACTCCCTCTATACCGAACTCTCTCAATATCACTATTTCTCTCAAACTCTCTCTCTCTCTTTCTCTCAAACAGTATCTCTCTTAAGTTCTCTAACTCTAATTTTCTCTGTCTAAACTAATCTCTCCCTCTTTAGCTTTTTCTCTCAACTCTCACCAACACGCTCTCAACATTGTTCTCTATCTCACACAATATCTCGCCCAAAATTGTACACACTCACACTTTCTCTCTCTCTCTCTCTCACACACACACACACATTCTCTCGCACATTTTATCACGCATTATCTCTTATATATTATCTTTCTCTCTCACACACTGTATTTCATTGTCTCCCACACTCTCTTTCACACACACACACACACACACACATTTTTATATTCTCCCAGTACTTCTCTCTCTAGCAGATACACATACTCTCACTATCACTCGCTCATACACACTCGATCTCTCTCCATTATTCATTCTCATTCTCTTACACTAACTTTCTCGTACTTACACACTCATTTTCACACTCACCTACACACTTACACTCTCATTTTCACTATCGCATTTTATCAATCTCTCTATCATACATCTTATACATAATTTGATAAGCCTGTTTCCAGTAATAGAAATTACAAGGAAATGGCTAAGCATATTTTGACAAACGAACACTAATTTTAAAGATTATGGAGTCAGAATGCCGGTAAAGATAGTGGCCTGAAACTAAAACCCAATTTTCCAAGCAAATTTTCCATCTTTTACTTCTGGGTGGGAAGTGGTTCATCTGTACAATCATTCTTGGTTAACATCACCATGGAAACCATGATTTGTGTATAGCTGTATATTTGTAAATATAATATTGGTCTTTGTTTAAAAATAATCTCAGCCCAATAGTTACTTGATTGGTCGGTGCAACGAGTTGATACAGATCTGAGAGAGGGGTCGTTTTAAAGTTCTCATCGGGGAGTGAAGGGGGAAAATATACGTTTTTATTCAAATTACACACCGAAAACTAAATATCTAAGTAAAGTTGATAACCTTTGAAGAGTCAACCTTTAACTAAAAAGCGAGTGAGGACTTATTATATAGATCCTTTCCCAATAAAATGTTTAAAATACACTTGAGTGCAATAATCGGTGGCCATCACTGCAACGACACACTAGTGTATATATAGCTCCCATTAAAATTACTCTTATAATGTGTTTCACCTATGTAACATGACTTGTAGGAAATACTCGTTTATTTACAATTATTTTTAAGCTTCAAGTAACTTTATGTAAACTAGGTCTACTAGACTTGCTTTTAAAATGTACAACGCCACTTGAAGCTTTGTACATTATATACTTTTAGTTTTGTGAAACAAGAGACAGGACTTGTACATATATTTATTCAGAAATTGTTTGAGCAAGTTTACCTATGAAGGGTCCGAACATGATCATCATAATCCCATTGAAGACCGTCTGCAGGCCTGTGGCTGAAGCAAGTCGATCTAAGGGAACATAGCTGGGCATGACAAGACCCATGTACACTGACCTGACACCTTTGGCAATCCCTAGAGCTACAGCTACCCCCAGCAGGGGATGAAAGGTGTTGACAAATATAATGGCTGTAACAAGGATAATTGAAATATTATAATTACATGATATAAAAATATAATCATTTTCTAAAATACTCTTCATTTAAATAGTCTGAATAAAAGTTAGAAATTTCTTAAAACGGTGAAAATTGTGTTTAAAATCTTTATGAAATAACAAATTTTACCATATAATATCTTTAAATATTTGCCACCGGTCACAAAATGGCCATTATAATATCCGCTACAAACAAATATCTTACAAATATTCATTGATTGAAGGAACTCATTTCCTAGATTTTGAAAATGTTATTCACTTTCATATTTAAAATTAATCCATATCTAACAGTTTAATCTTTATCAAATCAAGGTGTGCTATTATTAATATATTTCGGAAGTTGAAGTTTCTAGCTTGAGTGCTTGGTGATATACTGTACTTAAATAACCTTTATTTTGGGGCTTACTGACTCAGTGATAATCACATTCTATAGTGTATTTCCAGTTAACATAGAACCTTGAAAATTTGCATACAAATGTAATTAGGATATAAACTAAGAATAAAATATTAAATTTAAAATTTTCAACATGGGCAAGGGAAGAGTCACCTTTACCCCTCCCCCTCATTAACTCATTTTCAAAGAATGAAAGAAACGTAAAGATTAAACATCCTGTCAAGATGAACTATTTTAGCCATTTTTCCAAAGTTGATGTTATAGCTTAAGTGGTTAGTGAAATAAAGGACTTAAATACCCCTAATTCATAAGGACTTACTAACTTACTCACTCATTGGTCATAAAATGCTATAGGGCACTTCAAGTCAACATATAGGTCTAGCTTTAAAAATTGGCATGGAGGATGTATACCAAGGGGAAAAAACAAAATCTCAAACTTTAAAATGATTCTTAAAAATCGGTTGGAAGGAGGTGTAGGGTGTAATATAGGGATTTAACTTTGTTAATTTATCACAGTCAAGTAACGTATAATTTTAAATGCCTTAGTAAGTAGAATTCACAAATGTTTTGCTTCATTTTGATAAGACACATAATTCAAAAGTTATCATTACGGTCGATTATTAATTTATTACAGTAGGTAAGTACGTATTTTTATCTCTAATATGCACAAAAATTAATGATATACACTAAACATTTATGTAAAAGACATGTCAAGCTCTACGCCACAAAAATCCTTAAATTATTCAGCCTTGAAAAGGAGGGAGATATAGAAGAGGGCCAAGCTCAATTTGTAATATGTCTTTCCAAATAACTTGTTACTTATTTTAAGTATATCTAAATGCACTAATATGATTTTAAGTCACTAGTTCAAGTGTATAGGAAAAATTTAACTAGAGACGTAATATCAGATTAATGCACTTGGATAGATGAAAAGTGACAGGTTATTTGGAAATACATATTGAAATCTGAGTTTGGCACTATTTTATATCGCATTACTTTTCAAGGATGAATAATTTAAGAATTTTGATGATGTTTAATTGGCACGTTTTTTACAGAAATTCTTCAAGTGGATATATGCTACCTGATTTAATCTGTAATATATTATTTTAGCACTGCGTCTTCCTACATGTTTAGGCTATAAGCTTATGTAATAATTACACTATAGGTTTTAGGGATAGTCAAGGTTATATTTAGAAAAATTGTACCAGAATTTGCATAGAATGAGAGTAGAAAACCTTTTGGGAAAACAACCCTAAGTACACCTGACTGAGATTTGAACTTTGACCTCCCCATCATCAGCAGGTTAGTCTACTGCGAGAATTTCACCTTATACTATGTGGCCACTAAAGTGGGTAATCTTTATGACCATTATTTGTCCAATCCATCCTGGAAATACGCTATAAAAACTTTATAATAAATTGTAGCAGGATAGGCATTCTCAAAAAAAGATGGCTATGTTATTTCTTATATAGATTGGCTAACATGATATCAACTTAACAAGCCAAAAGAAATGATAATAAATGCCTTCAATTTTCAGTAATAAAGGTTAATAAGTGCCTTAAATTTCCAATAATAAATGTTAATAAGTGCCTTAAATTTCCAATACCCACTATGGAAATTGAGCACTAATGTACTACAAACAGCAGGTGTTTTCAAAAATGGGGGAGGGGTAGTGGGGAAGAGGACCAGTGGGTTAAAATTCTGGTGGCAAAGTTAGCACACATCTTTGTTTATGAAAAACATTTGAATTATTTACTAAGGAACGTTTAATATTTGTAAATAAAAATAACTTTTTAGTGAAATTTTTGGTTGTATAAATTGTATTAAGTTAAAATTAAAGACATAAAGTGTAATATAATATATATGTACCATATTTGATTGATATTTGAAAGAAATTGGTAATATTAATCACAAGATTTGATACTTTATAGTTATGAATGTCTTGAAATTATAAAAAACATCTAAAAATTCAGTAGCGCCTACATATTAAAATTATAGATATTTGAGTGAAAGTTATACTTATACCTGTGTATTTTAAAAAACGATGATGTGATCATACATATTTCGTATTTCTGTAGGCTATTATTTTGAGAATTGACAGAACAAGTTATTAAGTTTGAAAAATTATAAAAATTGAATTTATTTCTTATCTGTATTTCCTTGTTCTTTGGTTACTGTTGCAAATATTGCAACGTTATTTATAAGACATGTTTCGATGCTACGACGGCATCATCCTCAGGTCTGATAAAAAAGAAGAAACACGCCAAATGAAATCATGGTCAAAACATTGCCTAACGAATTGTGTTATAACCATGATTTAATTTGGTGTGTTTACTGCTTGGAGCGTTCACTTAATTTGTATGTATAAATATACTAAATTTAGCCCCATACATTAACTAATTTACCTTAAAAATGATAGGCCGTACGTGAAAAGCATAAAATAGCAAATATTATCCCTTATAACTTGTGACCTGTAATTATTTTAAATAATTGAATCACTATTTATAGCTTATGAGTTATGACTATACACTTGTTAACATACTGCAGTACAATTTTTAATGACATATCACCTTAATACTCATTTGACCTTCCACAAAAAACTGCCTGTTTCCTTTTCCATAATATTTCATTGCTCAATTGGCTTTGATCTCCAAGATCAACCCAAATTTTTGTAAGGATAATATTTGTAATTATAACTGTTTAATTGAAAGGTTAAGTAAGAACTCCATATGAAATATGAGATTTTATTAAATGTATCTAGATATATTATTCTTATTCAAAAACTATCCAAAATTATGAAATATATATGTTTCAACAAAATCCATAGAGCCAATTCTTCAACATCAGGAGGCTAAAAACATACCTTTTGATTTAAATGAGGGAAAACACATTGACATGTCTGGATCTCACTTATTATATTCACTGTTTGAGTGTGGAAGAAAGATTGACTTGTAAGATGCCAAACACATGAAACATAGATATCACTAAAAAGATTTACAAAATTATAATAGCCGAATAAAATATTTACTTTCATGCTAGTGTTTGATGTATTCCTTGTTTTTTGTCCTCTAGTACCTCCCCTCCCGCCCACCCAATTCATGCATATTGTCTTGAATTCTAGACTAGACCACAACCTCTCTGGCAGGAATACATATTTAGTATAAATCCTTCTAGCATAGCACAATTAAAATTATGTAAAAATATAATGGAGGCAATAGTTGTAACATATTTCCTGCTTAAAGTAAATCAGTGTCCTAATAGAGTATCCTTGTTTCCCACCTAGAACTACTAAGGTGATATAAAATAAAGACGATTGCAAAGGTAAAATCATCTAAAATGAATAAAGGACATAATATTTACATATACTACTTAGGAGAATCTAGATGAAACCAAATACTTTGATAAGCCAAGCTAATGTGAGAGGTTAATTTAATCATTTGCAGTAGAAAAAGTTGTTATAGTGATAGACATTTGATTCAATTAGCAAAATATAAATTAGCACATTTAAGATAATTATTTTTGGTTTCATTTCACTATAAAGCAACTTTATTTATGTAAACATATAAAGAAAGTTATGAAGCACTCACTCATCCTGGAAGCGATCAGCATGCCCATACTGATAAGATACATAGTCCTGGCACTGTAGCCCACGTAGTCAGCAAAAAATGGAGAAGAAAACCTGAATATGAGGTCTGCCGCAGCGATTGTTGACATGATTGTTGCCGTCTGGTGGTCGGATAAGCCCAGTTCATCCAACATTAATGGCGTCAGAAATGAGAAATTTAACTCTGCACAAATGACTATATTCATGCCCAGCATTAGATTTATGTAATGACTGTCTTTTAGAAGGGACAGATCCAAGATGCTTGCGATTCGCTCCAAAAATCTCTGAAATGCTCCTTTTCTTTTTTTTACCTTATTTATTTTGTTTTGAATCCCATCGCTGAAAATTGAATTGTTTACTTATTAAGTTTATTTGTTCAAATCATGATTATAATACAAATAATTTTACAGTAGAACATATATATTATGTGTAGGCACATTTTAATTTAATAATTTTTTAAATGACCTGGAACTAGATTATTATATACCTTAATCTATTATATTCTTCAAAATTATACTCATGGGATTTATAATACAACTAACTTATTTAATAGTGCATACTATGCTAGTTATTTCGAAAAGTATTATGAGTTAAACTATTATTATTTAAATATTAATAGTGGTTCTTATAATAGTTAAAATGGCTTAAAACTATATTTTCCTAATTTACATCAACTATTGTACACGTATGTGTAGTCCTTTGTTAGAATCCCAGTTAAATACATTGATATAGCAAAGTTTTGGTAAGGGGAATCCGGACAAAACACAATTTAAGGGTTTCAAGGCGTTAGCATCACTGATATAATAAGAGTTTGAAATCCCATAGATTAAGACAAGTTATATTATAGTTTAATCAACTAGGTATCTTTAAACAACTCTGTATTCAAACTAATTTGAACGGAGTCATTCATAATTATAGCCCCTTGTAATCAAGCTGTACCTGTTTTCTACATCGTCAGTCTGTTTCAAGGCAGTGTACGTTGTCTCGTCGAATATCTTGATGCTGTTCTCCGAATTGATCGGTTCCTCTTGTGTGAGTGATTCCACTCCAAAACGTGACACGCACTTATTTGGGGAGGACTCAGATATTATTGTTTTATCTGAATAGAAGAAATTAAATATGTTTGTAACTTTGAAAACTAATATACATAAACGACTTCTAGTTAGGTAAGATATATAATTGTAATGCACAGAAGGACAGAGAGGCGTAGGAGGTGGTATTGTAGTAGCGGTAGAGAAAATGATGTAGAAAAGTATTTTTGTTATGAAACATGATAAACTAAAAAAAAATAATACAATTTAATACTCACCCTACACCAATTCTTTGCTGTCAACACGCAGAGCAAACTAAACCGCACAGAAAGGATTTTTGGACAGTTATTAAAGACTACATGCTCAGTCGGGACTCCTCAACATAACTGTCAACTACTACTTTCCTACAATTTTTCCGCAATGGTGTACAATTTACTTACTGTACATTTTGATTTACTTCTGTTCATCCTTAAGAGTTTTATATATAATTCAATAACTGTATCTAGCTTTAAAAACAGCTTACTTTAATGGTACAAGCCTACTATAAACAAGCTACTGGTACAAGACTAGGATGCATAAAACAAACTCTAGTTAATGTACTACAATTTCATAAAATTTATATATTAAAATATATTTGATTTTTAGAAAATTTGTCAACAAATTTAACAAGGTTGTGAGTTACAGGATAAAAATATATATGCATAAGGATGCCTTAATTGAAAATAATAAGTAAGCACTAAGTGTAGCAGGAATTTTGTTATATTTTAAAACTCAATTGACATCTTAATGTTTTTATAAACATTGTTTTAAAATTAACCTAAATATTTTTTTGATGCTATTTCAACTGAAGAAGTTTAGTTATAATATTTACGTTGTGTGTAAGTATTTAAAAAAGTCGAATTTTATAAATTTGGAAATACTTTGCAAGAATTGGGGGGCAAACGAAGATGCATGAATGCAGTAGCTTGTACTTTTCTCAGTAGTAATTAATGTAAAGTGCCACAATAACATTGTTTTAATATGTCTGGAGGGCCGAATTTTTTTTAAATGCCCACGATATCGAAAGAGCTTTAATATCTTTGTTGCTTTTCCGTTTTAATAAAGAATATTTCAATTTATAAGTTCTTAATATGTCCCAGATGACTAGCAGATATTTCTTAGTAATGGTGGGTCAATGTTTCATTTTGTTCCTATGAGTTGACACTCAACAGTCATTGCCCTCTTTCCCGGCTTGATTGGTATGTCAAGGTTAGCAACGGCTAACTTTTTTGATATATTACTCAAGACAAATGCATGAACCTCTTGCAAATAATAGTACTTTTATATCCTGTAATAATTTCCAATTAAAATTAATATAAAGTGTTTGACAGATATTAACATAATTTGAAATTGTTATTTTATGGTTTTTACCCCAGAGTATAATTTCCGTTCAATTTGGAAGCTGGACTATAACTAATGGGTCCTCGACTGGGTGAATATTGATTTACATTACTACCCTTGGGTTTTAAACGTCTCCCACCTTGATAGGGTGAGTAATGCCTTACGTTACTTCCCTTGGGTTTCAACCAAACAAGGTTCCTCTATGGTCTGGGATAGTATTTACACCTATCACTACATCCACTGTCAGGATTCCTATCGGTTACCTCCTTGTCTTATTGGCCTTCCCAGTCGGTGAGGTGTTACGCTATTAAATTCGCTTATGTACTCATCAGACCCTGGCTTAACTCGAAATATAGTGAAAGGTCAAAGTAGTGAGCTCTAATCCTCCAAATTCATGGACTTGCACGAATAATCTACTCGTACATGGTCAATAGGTGTGGTTCAGCGTCATAATCGGGTGAGAATTCATCTGGATTTTTTCTACCCCTCACCTTTCTTTGTTAGAGAAAGGCCTTTTAGTTGGCTTTTTAAATAGGACTTGCGTCGTTTCTCCATGGAAATATCACAAAGTTGCCTATAGGATTATTCTAGACGGTAGTTTTGACCCACTCAGAACAACTAGGCTCTCATTGGCTAGATTGGAGTCGCTATAAGTCAGCTCTATCGTACTGGTAGGACCTGTCCCCACTTGTGGTCTGATGTTCCTAAGTCTTTCAAGATTGACACTGACACTGATACGAGGGCCATGAACGTTCTCTTAGCCTAGACTTGAATAAAACCCACTGGGCTCATGATCATCCCAATCAAGGTCTCAGAACCATCGGAAGCTATAAGGCCCAATTAATATTTGTTTGTGTAGGTCATTGAAACTCTTATTGCCTAAACCTGGAGAGGTCCCAATGGTTATGCTCGCACGTGTGGATTCAGACTCCTTGCCGAGACCTGAAATTCTACCCACACCCACAATATACTCCTTTGTCAGTCAGGACTTTAGGAGCTCAGATCTAAATAACAGGTTTCTACCTTGAGCATCCATCACAATAGTGTAAACGTAAGCAATCTTGGATAACCCGCCCAAGCCAAAATAACCTGTAGCTGCTTCATCTTATTGAAACTAGTTCCCTTCTTCCAATCAGGCCACCACACGCCATCTCAGATATTGACGTCCTTCCTCCTCTCCACCCTAACCTCCACCAATATTTCTTGGCTCACATTCGTAAATTAGATTTAGGTTGTAGTCTAACACCTCTAATAATAAACGATTACACGTGTTCTCTTTAAATTGCAATACCTTCAACCTCTTGTCTATTCATTTCATCTTCTACTGGATCCTCCTCCTTCTTCTTCATGTGCCACTTGATGGGCTGCAACAGTAAAGCTCCAACCAGTGAATGAAGGGAGAGCGCGCCCAGGATCAAACCAGTGCCTTGGACCCCGTACGCGGACATCATCTTACTGATGAGCAAGGG
>CABFVX010010555.1:0-13594 GCA_902151425.1 Timema shepardi | reverse complement strand
CGGCGTGGCCAAGATGACGTGAAATTGCTCCCAGAAAGAGATCTCTTCGTCCGCGTCGAATGAGCGTGGCTGAAGAACTGCCCTTTTAGAAGAAGGTGGTTTGGAGACAAGGGCACGTCCTTGGTTACCTCTGCGTTCGAGGGTCCTTGGACTCGAGGGTGTAAGGGAAGTGGGTGATTCAGATCCGATCTCTTCTCCGAGAGAGAGCTAGCCGGTTGACGTCGCGTACGAGAGGATATTGTTCTAGTTCTATCTGCATGGACAAAGGACTCGATGCGAAGTGAACTTTCTTCCTCCGAGATAACACTCATGTCCTGGACCGATTCTGCACCAAATTTGTTGGATAAAGTAACGCAATTTGAAACCTAAGTGGATTAAATAAATATATGTTACCCAAATCAGTCGCTAAAAATAAATGTTTAAATTTAAAATGTGGCAACAATGCAACCTCTTTGGTTCTCGTTGTGCGTGGGTTAGTCCGCTACTTTCATCTCTATTCACAATTGATAGAAATAATTACCCGCCTCGGTGGCGTAGTTGTCTAACGCGCTAGTCGTGTCGAGCTCGACCGCTGAGGACCGGGGAGATCGAGGTTCGAACCTCGGTCGGGTGAACTGGGGGTGGTGTTTTTTCCTAAATGGTTTTCCACTCTTCCTCAAACGCAAATGCGGGTTCACTTCCTCTAATTCAACCTTCCCAATTCCTGCTCCATTAGCGTAATTAGTACTTAAAAGCGTATAACCCGAACGGGTAGTAAGACGCGGTGCTAAAATTAAATTAAATTAAATTAAAAATTAAAAGATAGAGCTAATTCATCCTCACTGTCCAATAACAGAAATATAAAAACCACGACTAGAGGGAGAGCTTTAATTGGCAGCAACCTTCTCCAGCTCCAACCAGGGGTTTTGGAAAGGTTGTTCCCAGAAATGGCAACAAAGAAAATTGTCATTTTATCTAAAGATGAATATTTTACGGTTTGGTCGATACTAAAAATAAATATAATATTTTTATTCAAACCATCTTTCTGGAAAAAAAAAAAGAAGAGGTACATCATATTGGACATTAAACAATCAAGTACAAACAATAAAATGTTAACGAAGTCTTTTGAAAGAAGAGTGCCCCAAATTCCCCCCGCCCCCTTAGAACCATCCTTAGAGGTGGGTCGGGTGCGTGGCCCTAAATATCCCCCCCCAGATCTGTCAGGATAGTGAGAGGTCCTGTGTTTACAGCCCGCACGACCCGATGTTGTTATTTATGTTTATATGACGCTAGCTCACACCACTTACACACTTTCAATTCATATTCTTTAAAAGCACAATCGATAAATCTTTCAAAAACAATCCATTGTTTGGACAAAATAACTAGGAGGGGGGGAGGGGGGGTTATTTTATAACAAGTTAAAACCAACAACACTCGTAGTTAATGTTGTTGTCGGACTAAGTGGCGACTGTTGTCGAGACTAGCTCTGTTGTAAATCTGACAGCAGTAAAAGTCGTCAGGCCTGATGGAAGCTAAGGTAAAGTGACTGTTTTTTTTATCTTGACAGTTTGGGGACAGCCTCTTCAATACCCCTGCCTGATTTGACTGGAGAGGGTATAGTCCATTTTTCATATGAAGAGCCTTACGTTTTGGTGTCAACAGTGGTAATATCTATCAAATGTTACAGCATATCACAGGACTTGGCGTATGAAACGTTAAAGTAGACTTTAACAGTTTTCAGATTGAAATAATCGATCTAACCCATCGGAATAAAATCCTCCACTAGATCCCCATTTGACTATCTCTGCTCTACACACCTCACAAGGGGATGTTGATATCTGACCAATGAGTGTTCTACTGAGAGATGATAACAATTCACAGGTACAGTTACAACTATCTCTGTTCTACATACCTCACATGGGGATGTTGATATCTGACCAATGAGTGTTCTGCTGAGAGATGATAACAATTCACAGGTACAGTTACAACCATCTCTGGAGGACCCAGGTTTATATCCCACGTGGTTTCTGAGACAGTCTGGAGAGATATGCGGTTGTTACACTCGACTGCCAATGCTCCCATCATGCACCGGGAGGTCGTAGAGTCCTAGAGTCCAGCACGTGCAAGTCATAAACCAGAGGCTTGAAGGAAAGGACGGTTCGAACTTATTGAGAGTCCGGGATGTTGGCACATTCCTGTGTCTGTAGGGGCAGGGCTGTCGGTTGTCGGCTTGTAGGAGGTTTATTGGAGGGCAGGGTGCTCCTGTCAAGAAGGGGGGGAGGGAGGGAGGCCAATATACACCCTCCCTCTCTGGTATATTTAACAGCAGAGCACGTGTAACATCGAAAGCTGGAGGTTGAAGTCTTAGCGATCAATGACGTTATATACTCCAAGATAATAGGATGAGGAAGGTGCCAATAGTATCGGTTCCGTCCATTATTGTCATGAATTCCTTAACTTGAGATTCTAGGATGAGGAAGGTGAATATATCCAGCACTATCAAACCTAAGGGAACAGTTTTAGGAGGGTGATTGAGATAGCACCCTGGACTTCCCTTGCACCTGGTCTGGTACACTATCCATACCGCCAAACCCACCTGAATTGTCTCTGGCCACGCACTCGGTTGAGAAAAGGCTCTCTTTGTTCGCGCCTGCTCGGAGGAATACCATGACTAATTTCCAGTAAAATGACCGGACAGTCTCAACTTAACACACAAAAGCTCGGATCCAAACAGCGCATGCGTCCGTCCGACGGTGCTACTAGACCACTCTCTCAGGACAATACATGACGTCATCCCCGGGGGTTCTCGGGGCTCACAGGTCGTGGCGTCGTGTCTGGGACCGGCGTCGCGTCACATTTATATCCAGGGATGGAGCTTCCCTCTCACATATCGATATATTTATCATTCGATACATAGCAAGGTATTTAAAGTTAGGATATGTGGATCCAACCATATCCCTGTATAGGTTGTTTACGATACAAAGCAAGGTATTTAAAGTTAGGATATGTGGATCCAACCATATCAATATATCGGTTGTCTACGATACATAGCAAGGTATTTAAAGTTAGGATATGTGGATCCAACCATATCCCTATATAGGTTGTTTACAATACATAGCAAGGTATTTAAAGTTAGGATATGTGGATCCAACCATATCAATATATAGGTTGTTTACGATACATAGCAAGGTATTTAAAGTTAGGATATGTGGATCCAACCATATCAATATATAGGTTGTTTACAATACATAGCAAGGTATTTAAAGTTAGGATATGTGGATCCAACCATATCAATATATAGGTTGTTTACAATACATAGCAAGGTATTTAAAGTTAGGATATGTGGATCCAACCATATCAATATATAGGTTGTTTACAATACATAGCAAGGTATTTAAAGTTAGGATATGTGGATCCAACCATATCAATATATAGGTTGTTTACAATACATAGCAAGGTATTTAAAGTTAGGATATGTGGATCCAACCATATCAATATATAGGTTGTTTACAATACATAGCAAGGTATTTAAAGTTAGGATATGTGGATCCAACCATATCAATATATAGGTTGTTTACAATACATAGCAAGGTATTTAAAGTTAGGATATGTGGATCCAACCATATCAATATATAGGTTGTTTACAATACATAGCAAGGTATTTAAAGTTAGGATATGTGGATCCAACCATATCAATATATAGGTTGTTTACAATACATAGCAAGGTATTTAAAGTTAGGATATGTGGATCCAACCATATCAATATATAGGTTGTTTACAATACATAGCAAGGTATTTAAAGTTAGGATATGTGGATCCAACCATATCAATATATAGGTTGTTTACAATACATAGCAAGGTATTTAAAGTTAGGATATGTGGATCCAACCATATCAATATATAGGTTGTTTACAATACATAGCAAGGTATTTAAAGTTAGGATATGTGGATCCAACCATATCAATATATAGGTTGTTTACAATACATAGCAAGGTATTTAAAGTTAGGATATGTGGATCCAACCATATCAATATATAGGTTGTTTACAATACATACATTCTTAGCATCACTTACTTCCTTCCACCAAGCCATGCTATGCGCATAAAAATTATGTACTAATTACGCTGATGTATTAGGGATTGAGGAGGTTGAATTCAGAGGAAATGTACCTGCATTGGCGTGGAAGAAGAGTGGAAAACCATTTAGTATGGAACCAGTTTTCATATAAATACAATCCCACATGTAAATATAGTTAGTTATATTATTACATTTATTTTCAGTGTTATGTTATTTTATTACCTTTATGTAGTGAAGCCACTCACTTTCATCACATAATAAATTGCTACATTGCATAGACATAGATTTATAAACATAGTCCATTGAAACGGATATAGAAACATGGCTATATGGTGTGTTATGCACCATTTAAATATAATTGATCTTCTCCAGTTACAATTAGGAATGTTAGAATCAGTCCCCGAAAATCCCAGGTAAAAGATTATTACAGAGAGAGAAGAGAATCTTGCAGGCGCCAACAAGCAACCACTCTATCTCGCGTGTAAGAATGGTAGCAGTGCTGTCAGGGGCTACACCGTCCCTGCTAGAAACATGTTCCGGTCAACATTGTGTCCCCACTTGTCCGGGTCTGCTAGATATCAAAATATGTTCCCAATAGAAACTTTTAGGAACGCGTTCCATAATGTATTTGATTAATTACATGTTCAAGACATCAAAAAGTAGATCTAGAAATCTCGAATCATTACTAAATTATTTTTTTAATCTAACGAAAATACTTAAATAATTTTTATCTTTCAAAACTATTATAAAAAAAGACCCCCAACCTCCCTTCCCCTAAAAAATTTTTATTTTATTTTATTGGACCGGCACCTTCTTTAGTGGCTGCATGGTCTAGGCCCTGGCGTGTCACTCTCGTGTTAGGCTTACCTGCTGGTGATGGGGAGATCGGGGCTCGAATCCCGGTCAGGCATACTGAGGTTTGTTTTTCCTAAATGGTTTCCCACCCTCCTTCCACGCAAACATGGGTCCCTACTTCCTTAGAGGGAACAAATCAAAATGGATGTATCTAATTCTGAATTTAATTACTAAGTACATAGGCTGATCAATAGTTATTTGATTTATGTCAACGGCACTTAAAAATCATGATTATTAACATAAATAAACTAATTATTTAGGACATTAACGTGGATTAAATGTCTCGAGGATTGAAGGAGGGGTGAGGATTTTGTTTGCTCGGTCTGTTAAGTTGGCAGTTCTTTGTGATAAAGTTAATTAACTCGCGATACCTAATACTTAAGAGACATAGTAATTAGTACTAACCTGACTATTTGGCATTTCCTCTGTCTGTTCGTATTCTGTTTGCTCCACCATATTCTTTGAACCAAGGTAAAAAAAACCCTTTTGTTTATGCATAATTTTTAAATCTTGATATCAATTGTGAGACTGACGTCTTGAACCCCGTGCACAACATTTATTAATATTATAGGGTGACCTGGTGGTCTGGGGGTAAGGTGTCAGACTTCTATGCTGGCGGCCGGGGTTCAATCCTCGGTCCCGGGATGGATTTATCTGATTACCAAACCCTTCCTTCAACTCTGACAAGACATCTTATGAATGTGTGGAATGCCAGGCTCTCCACCGTGGTTCGGATCCCACGTTAAACTGTAGGTCCTCCATTTCATCTCACCATCACCCTACCATTACACATTAGTGTAAGTGTGTATAACCTGAGCGGGTAGTAAGACGCGGTGCTAATAATAATAATAATAATAATAATAATAATAATAATTTAATGTACTATTTAATCTAGTTTGTTTTGTGTCTAGCTCACTCACCAGGGAGATATTTCAACTAGAAGTCTTGAGAGAACTGTTAGACCCAGTAACAAGAGCTGGAGGAACCAGGACCGATAGTTGTGCAGGTTTACTTCCTCTTTGGGAAATGTACCTGTGCTCTTCTTAAATGACGTCACTACGGAGATGTGTTTACTTGGGGAGGAATTATTTACATTTGTAATAACACGTTTATAAGCCCAGCTGGTTTTCAAACTTATAACACAGGACGTTACGTAACTTCTCACTGAAACACTGTCCAGCCACCGGGATATACCACTGAGCCACGAGACAGGGCGTTACGTAACTTCTCACTGAAACACTGTCCAGCCATCGGGATATACCACTGAGCTACAAGACAGGAAGTTACGTAACTTCTCACTAAAACACTGTCCAGCCACCGAGAGTCGAACTATCATCATATTATTAATAATTGCTAAATGTGTCGGCGCGTCTGACGATCTCGCGGCCGACCAAATGGAGAACTCGCACAGAGCGATGGCGACGCGCCCATCCGTCCAATTTCCTCTGTGGCCGCCGCAAAGCACCCACTCCTCTGTTAGGGTGTTATTAGTTCCACCTTCGTGCGGCTCCCGTGTCACGGACACAAAGAGAAACAAGAGTTTAGAGTTGTTGCGGTTTACAAGAGCTCGGAGGAGGGGATGTCCCGTCAGCCGAGTTGGATCTGGCCAACCAACATTGGTTATCTAGCCCAAACCCACCATGGTCCCCATAAAACTCATATTTAAATCAATTCGAATTTCAGAAGGAAGTATTTGTATAGTTCGAAGCCTATACATTGTTATTATTATTATTATTATTATTATTATTATTATTATTATTAGCACCGCGTCTTACTACCCGTTCGGGTTATACGCACTTACGCTAATGTGTTATGGTAGGGTGATTGTGAGATGAAATGGAGGACCTACAGTTTAACGTGGAATCCGAACCACGGTGGAGGCCTGGCATTCCCCACATTCACAAGATGTCTTGTCAGAGGTGAAGGAAGGGTTTGGTAATCAGATAAATCTGTGCCGGGACCGAGGATTGAACCCCGGCCGCCAGCATAGAAGTCTGACACCTTACCCCTAGACCACCAGGCCACCCTTTGAGGTTATCTATCTGTTGTGTAGCAGACGACTGGATACTCATGAAAATGGTAATTCTGGATTTAGGATATTTGGATATTTTTAGATATCCCTTGGACTTGGAATTAAAAACGCTTTATCGTACTTGGATATGAGAACGCGCCGGGTCTACACTCAACAATAAACTAGACTGGAATAGCAAAAGGAGGTTTGCAGAGAACCAGCCATTTAGGTGTCTGTCTGCCCGTCTGTCTGTCTGTCGACAGTTTTTATGATCCGAATAAAAATATGTATTTAAGAAAGATCATGTTTGCATTTTATTATTCATTTAATTGACTTATAAAATTTGAAACATTCTTTCTATCAACCAAAAATATAAATTATTTACATATTATGAACATTTTTAAAGTGTCAGCTTACAACTACGTGGTTGTTGAACTTACAACCCAGTGTGAGTTGAACTTACAACCCAGTGTGAGTTGAACTTACAACCCAGTGTGTGTTGTTGAACTTACAACTACGTGTGTGTTGTTGAACTTACAACTACGTGTGTGTTGTTGAACTTACAACCCAGTGTGTGTTGTTGAACTTACAACCATGTGTGTTGTTGAACTTACAACCCAGTGTGTGTTGTTGAACTTACAACCCAGTGTGTGTTGTTGAACTTACAACTACGTGTGTGTTGTGATCGTGGCTGTCTGTAGCCTCGTTATCTGGTCCACTCGTATTTAGTCTAGACGAGCTTGGCTAAGACAAGGGTGCGCGTGGAAAGTCTCTTGTTTGAATCTCGGCCAGGTGTTCCCGACACAATCGAGGACCTTGAGGGGGCTATTGATGGGTCCATTGTTCGACTCCCGCTCTGGTTTATGACCTGTATCCCAAGTTCTTGCCTTCAAGGTCTGGGCCACACAATAGTAACGGGACCTTGGAGAAAAGTCACGCCTTCCTTCGTTACGAGGGGGGACTATATACTCTGATTTTAATATGAAGCCGGTCTGCAAGGCCTTATATCGTACCATAATCCTATCGTATAGAAGTATTTTGATAAGATAAAAGGCCTTCCAGAACAGACATCCTACTAAAATCATGAAATACATTTCAACCCCAACGGGATTTGAACCAGATTTCTTATCTTGAGTGTATAAAACCCTAAGGTCGTGGTCATGAGATAACTCAGTCAGTAAAATAAGAACATTTTAATATTTGTATCTGTGCTCTGATAGCATTTCCACGGTACATTTGACCAAATTGTTAGCACCTAGCCCCATCTAACTCGCTAGGCTATCATCTCTTAGCTTCAGCCTTCTCTGGATTCTTTCCTCGCAATGTGGTTTCCAACTCTCCCTCCAGGTGAATTTCGCCAGAGTTTCTCACGGCCGACTAACCAGGATGTTTGATACAAAATGGCGCTTGATTATTTACCAAGGTCAGCTGAAAACGGTTGATAGCTGACGTCAATCAAATCAATCAACACACTTAATATGTTTTGGCACCAGCCTGAAATATATTTGCGTTCCTTTATTTTAATTAGATAAGTCCCGGCACAGATTTATCTGATTACCAAACCCTTCCTTCACCACTAACAAGACATCTTGTGAATGTGGGGAATGCCAGGCCTCCACCGTGGTTCGGATTCCACGTTAAACTGTAGGTCCTCCATTTCATCTCACAATCACCCTACCATCACACATTAGCGTAAGTGCGTGTAACCCGAACGGGTAGTAAGACGCGGTGCTAATAATAATAATAATAATAATTAGATAAACGACGCTAAGCTGCATCACTCAGCCTTAGTTGTTTACCTTCCAGATTTAAACAATCTCTCATTTATTAATTCACGGTCAAATTAAAGTAGCTTATAACTTATAAAAGGTCTAATGATTTTTAATATCAACTTAAAATAAAACGTAGATATAAAATAACCAGTTATAGCCTCACGTGCCTAAATTTGTACATAAGGAAAACGAGTTAGGAAGAATACATATTTTAGTTTGAGCCGACGGTATAAAACTAGGACCACCATTTGAAATGGAAGCTTATAAAACGTTGATCACGTGACGGCCCGACGGATATGATGGCTTCCCCAACGGCTACCGGCAATAAATGTCTCTCGGTTACAAGAAATATCGAAACTAATTATGGAACACTTTAAAATATGAACGAACATATAATACTAAACACCGTATCATATTTTATAAACACGAAAACAAAACCGAGGCCAAAGAAACCAAAAACAAATCAAACCCTCCTTCTCTTCTTTGTGGAGGGTTTAATCGGGGGAATATTTCATTTGGATAAGTGTTTTTAATAGTAGATGAGTTGATAAATACGACTTTCGGAACATAATTTTGAGTTGGTTGTAAAGTCCTCAAGAGAGGACGGTGCTTTTGTCGGGGTCGTCTGAGAGGCGGAACCAGTTTACAGTGTCATCGTAGAACACCGGTAGCTTCATTAGTATTTCAGTGGCGGCTTTGGAGAAGTCATCCTTGACTAATTGACATCTTTAAATACTCCCCGTCCGCGGTCAAGCATTTAAATTAATCACATCCCTGTCCGGGCGACTAATAAAACGTTGTTTTGATTATTTGTGAGAAAACTAATTTAATCACAGTGTGAGAAGCAAATCGTTTTCCTGAATAATCTTTAATTGCCTTTCTGTAAAAATAATAGCCTTGCGAGGTGAATATTATTCTTATTATTATTAGCACCGCGTCTTACTACCCGTTCGGGTTATACGCACTTACGCTAATGTGTAATGGTAGGGTGATTGTGAGATGAAATGGAGGACCTACAGTTTAACGTGGGATCCGAACCATGGTGGAGGCCTGGCATTCCTCACATTCACAAGATGTCTTGTCAGAGGTGAAGGAAGGGTTTGGTAATCAGATAAATCTGTGCCGGGACCGAGGATTGAACCCCAGACCCCCAGCACAGAAGTCTGACACCTTACCCCTAGTGACGTCTTAGACCACGCGACCCCTCAAAGGGGGTAGGGTCCCCCTGTTGATGACAATCGTGAAGGTCAGCGAGAAGTAGCCCCCACGTGTCCGACCAAGGAAGGAAATGAAGCAGTCACAAGGAAAGACACGACAGTCCAACAGGAAACGGACGTTAATGAAGCGGAAACGGATGGAAGGGGAACTTCTTTTAGCACGATATGTGTTTTACTGGGTCGTTATATCGGCACCTCTGTGAGACTAGCCCCGTCATAGAGGTGTGAGACTAACCCCGTCATAGAGGTGTGAGACTAGCCCCGTCATAGAGGTGTGATGAGACTAACCCCGGCATAGAGGTGTGATGAGACTAACCCCGGCATAGAGGTGTGATGGGACTAACCCCGGCATAGAGGTGTGATGGGACTAACCCCGGCATAGAGGTGTGATGGGACTAACCCCGCCATAGAGGTGTGATGAGACTAAACCCGGCATAGAGGTGTGATGGGACTAACCCTGCCACAGAGGTGTGATGGGACTAACCCCGTCATAGAGGTGTGAGGGACTAACCCCGCCACAGAGGTGTGATGAGACTAACCCCGCCACAGAGGTGTGATGAGACTAACCCCGCCATAGAGGTGTGATGAGACTAACCCCGCCACAGAGGTGTGATGGGACTAACCCCGCCATAGAGGTGTGATGAGACTAACCCCGCCACAGAGGTGTGATGGGACTAACCCCGCCATAGAGGTGTGATGAGACTAACCCCGCCACAGAGGTGTGATGGGACTAACCCCGCCATAGAGGTGTGATGAGACTAACCCCGCCACAGAGGTGTGATGGGACTAACCCCGCCATAGAGGTGTGATGAGACTAACCCCGCCACAGAGGTGTGATGGGACTAACCCCGCCATAGAGGTGTGATGAGACTAACCCCGCCACAGAGGTGTGATGGGACTAACCCCGCCATAGAGGTGTGATGAGACTAACCCCGCCACAGAGGTGTGATGGGACATGCTCACTCTCTCAGAGACAGACAGTATTGTAATCAGGGACAAAGCCGACCTAAAGACTAGGCTGAACCTAGAACAATAAGTCAATCACGTGGTAGAGATACACCGGTTGTTTAAATAAACGGGTTTCAAACGTTAGGATCTTGTTATAGTCATTAAAAGGAGTAAAAAAAGGGTTAGCAAACTTATGTCCCGCAAACCAACCCGAGTAGAAATACCGGCAATTTTGTTATTATGTAATAAAATAATAAATAGGTTAAAAAATGAAATGTTATTTGGGTTTATAATCTAATCAGTACGAAAGGTTTTTCACAAGTCGACCCTCCATTTCCAAACCAATCCACGTCTTAGAATCAGACTGTTGCAGTCGCTTTGACAAATATTATTATTATTATTATTATCATCACCGCGTCTTACTACCCGTTCGGGTTGTACGCACTTACGCTAATGTGTAATGTTAGGGTGATTGTGAGATGAAATGGAGGACCTACAGTTTAACGTGGAATCCGAACCACGGTGGAGGCCTGGCATTCCTCACATTCACAAGATGTCTTGTCAGAGGTGAAGGAAGGGTTTGGTAATCAGATAAATCTGTGCCGGGACCGAGGATTGAACCCCGGCCACCAGCACAGAAGTCCGACACCTTACCCCTAGACCGCCAGGTCACCCTTTTTGACAAATAGATCCTGAACAGTAGGGCGGGGCGATACCAGATATATCGGAACTATTTTTAAGTTGTTCAAGTGCCGCGTTATACGCATGAATAAGGTTGATTTTAGAGGAAGTGTACACGTATTTACATTGAAGAAAAGTGGAAAACCACTCAGTACACCCGACCAGGACTCGAACCTTGATCACCACATCAGTGCCAGTCCAGTCTAATATTAGAGTGACGCCTTAGACCAGGCGGCCACCGAAATGAGTGGGTAGTGATGTTATCTCTGAAGATTGTCAGTTGTAGATCGAATGACTTGACGCATAATTTTTTTTAAATTGTCTTACAACCACCACAAAAGTTCTTTCTTCTCATAATTAGACTGTACAGCTAAATATTAATACTTTTATGAATTATTGTTATTCGTGTTGGAACCGAAAATGAATATTTATTTGTGAGTTTCACAGTAAACCTTCTTAGGGAACACTAATGTTGATGTTGATGTCCACCACGTACGGAACATGTGTGAGTGTGTGAGTGTGTGTGTTAGACAATGGCTCGTAGCGTTCTCACGCATCTGTGAGTGCTGGAAACCAGTAGAACACCTGCAGAGCTTGTCCCCCCACCGGGACACACCTGATCAGGTGGCACACCACGGCAATACTCGCTTACGTCACCCCCTCGTAAAAAACCGGTAATTTATGACCAAGATTCAGTTGGACTCGGTAGTCAGGACTTTGGGACGAGGCTGTAGCTCTGACCAGAGACTGTAGCTCTGACCAGAGGCTGTAGCTCTGACCAGATGCTGTAGTTCTGACCAGAGGCTGTAGTTCTGACCAGAGACTGTAGCTATGACCAGAGGCTGTAGTTCTGACCAGAGACTGTAGCTCTGACCAGATGCTGTAGTTCTGACCAGAGACTGTAGTTCTGACCAGAGACTGAAGCTCCGACCAAAGAAGAGCTCCGTTTAGTTGAGCGCCCCAGTACTTAGCACAATAACAATAACAACAATAATATTAATAGTAGAGTGTTATCATGGCTGACCGCAACCAGAGAAATGTTGGTATCTTCTGGATGTTTCCTCCCGCCACTATCCAGGGTGTTAAAAGGGACTCTAGGACCTAGGTCCCTAAACAGGCTTACCCAGAGATACAGGCAAGGTCAAGTCCCCCTGGTCCCCTCTGGACCGTTCCACTCGGGGATACTACCTGAATTCGGTGGCCGCACGGTCCAAGGCGTCACTCTTATGTTAGACTGGACTGCTAGTGACGGACGCGGAGATCAAAGCTCGAATCCAGGGAAGAAGTACTAAGGGTAGCTTTTATTAAATAATAATAATAATATTTAGCACCGCGGCTTACTACCCGTTCGGTTTATACGCTTTTAAGTACTAATTACTCTAATGGATTAGGAATTGAGAAGGTTGTATTAGAGAAAGTGAGCCCGCATTCGTGTGGAGGTAGAGTGGAAAACCATTTAGGAAAAACCACCCCCAGTTCACCCGACCGAGATTCGAACCTTGATCTCCCCGTCCTCAGTGGTCGAGCTTCAACACGACAAGCGCGTTAGAACAACTACGCCACCGAGGCGGTTTTTTTTATTAAATAGTTTTCCACTCTACCACCATGCAAGTGCGGGGACACTTCCTCTATTTTTATCTTTCCTAGTTCCTAACACATTAAAGTGGTTATTACATAGGCGTATAACCCGAACGGGTAGTAAGACGTTGCGATAAAAAATAAAATAAAAATTATAATATAACATATTATTTTAATGTAAAAGAAGGTATTACGTTTATATTTTCCTGAAAGTTCTTACCTCACCAGAATCCTTCATTTTGGGGTGTTTTTTTTTTGTAAATAAGTTTTAAGTTCAAAATTTAATGAAATTAATAAATTTTAAAATTAGCTTTGAATGTATTTTAACTATAATTTTCCTAAACAGAGCAAACAAGTGATCCGTCGGGCTAGTGGCAGAAAGGGCTAAGGCCGTATCGCAGCAGTTCTGAGGGTCCTTGGTTGGACTCCAGGCTAGAATACCTCGTCGCGCTAAGTCAGTTCAAGGGGAAAACGTT
>CABFVX010010554.1:0-13597 GCA_902151425.1 Timema shepardi | reverse complement strand
GAATGAGATTTTGAGATTGCATAAATATTATAAGTTTGAAACATTTTTCTTATGGTGTATCTTATTTTTAAGGAACAACCCTTAAAAAACATATTTTGAGCTTTAAATTTAAGGCATTCTCCCGGGGGAGGACCCCCGAGCCCTCTGCTATACTGGGGGATATTCTATACGGCGTTAATATACTACTTGATTAACTAAGCTTTCTACATTCTACTACAGAAGGAATCTCCTTTCATTGTATGATGATTTTTAAAGTTGGGAATTTTTTGTAGAATAGAGATCAACAGTTGGGAAATTTTAGATTTGTCTGTACAAGAATGTTGTTAAAGACTTACATAATAGTAAGTAATGGGCTACAGAATAAGCCTAGAATTTCCCAATTCCAGATCTCAAATCTCACAAAATTCCCAACTTTCAAGCTTTTAACCAACATTGGGGGGATATGACACCCCTCCAATTTGCTTTGAGCGCAACTCCCCTGCTGGTGAGTTGTGCAATCTCAAGTATCTGTTCTGGCAGCTCAAGAGAAGCCCAACTTTTTCCCCGAACAACTTCATTCCTAATATTCTGTCTCGCGTGGTTACAGCTCTCCATGACCTCCACTTTCCTGGTCTCACATTCAATGTCCGTGTTTCGTCTGCATATATAACTATGAATACAAAGTACGTTCAGATATCCGCTTCAATGGGTTAACACCCTATGTTGTCACTCTCGCAATAGATTGGACTGCTAATGACGGGGAGATCAGTGTTAGAATCCTGGTCACGAGTACTGATAGTGGTTTTTCTGTGTCGTTTTCCATTTTCCCTTCATGAAAATATAGACACACTTCCTCAAAATTGAACCTTCCTCATCCCTTACACATTCTACTAATTAGTACAAATGTGTATAACTCAAACAGGCGTTAAAAATACACATACATAACATAGTAATATTTCCCACCTGGGTGGTGTGACATTTTCCTGAACCTGTCAATTAGATGTCAGACTGACGGCTCTGGAAGCGCTGGTGGACTTTACGCGCGTAGATGGGCGCTGGCCGGATCTAGAGTTCCTGATGGATATGGTGGAGAATGATCCAGAACCCATGGTGAAGCACCGCTTACTGCGACTCATGGTCGAGAACCCTCCCTTTGAGAGGGCGCATAGACACAAACTGGACCAGGAGGCACTGGTGGAGAGGCTCTGGAATCTAATGAAGTACGTAATATTTACACATCAGAATCGTGTTAAATAAACAGGAATCTGCTTCATTGGCCGCATGGTCTAAAATGTCCATCTCATAATAGACTGGACTGCAGGTAATGGGGAGATTGAGGTTCAAATCCCGTTTGGGTTACTGAGGGTGATTTGCCTGTATATTATTCCACACAAATGCTGGTATTTAAATTATATCTTCACAATTTATAATTCATTGGTGTATGTATGGTAAACTGTTTAATGTACCACCAGTTTTTGCTGGAAAAGGATACTGTTTTTCTTCTCTTTCCACGATTCACCCCTTTTGTTTTGTCATAACATAAAAGTTTTCTTTGTGTTTTAATTTGTGCATGACTTTTTTCTACTACCAGAAGAAAGTAAGAAAATTTCACGTTTGTGCATTTATTTCTTCCCACATTTTCTCCTTTTGCTTTGAGAAAATTGAGTGATGAAGCAAATATATGAAGGTAGAGTGTGTATATCAAAGTGAATGGGGGAACCATGTAAGAAGTGCCAACTGTTGTAGACAAATGTGTGAAAAAGAGAAACATTAAACGTTTTAAGAATAAAGAGCATGTATGACTCAGTATAGATGTGTTTGAAGCGAAGGGAGAATGCGAGGATTGGGAAGTGTGGAGAAAGTTAATGAGGGTGGATTTTAGTATGGAGTTGTGGTTTTTTGAGCTATATGCAGTTTCTTGCCAACCCCATAAGGGAACGGTGCGATAAGATATGTAGGTATGTATTAGGGTTTTGCAAGTATTCATATTCCCTACATACTTCATTTCCATCACTATCCTTAAGATCCATTAGTTTTCCATCTTCATTACATGACCATATCATGTTAGCCTTTTTTTCTCTACTATCACAAAAAGGACCCTTTGAATGAGACACAATACCTCATGTGGATATTTCCTTGTTACTTCTTTCAGCTGTATGTTGTCGTATGACTCTCAATTGCGGTGTGACATTGTGGACTTGTATTACACGCTCTACGGCAGTAGGCGTCCTGTTTGCTTGCCTATACCAGAGATCATCGCCATCCTAAGCAGTTTGAAACCAGAAAAGCGAGAACGAGTTAGCCCAGTTGATGAGAAGGAGGTACCTAATTATAAGTTACCTTTTCTGCACGCACATTTAGAGATATGCAAAGCCAATACCAAACTTGAAACATTTGAAGCAAAGTCAAAAATCTGGTCTTTGTTGTTGTCACATATACTTACTTTTAATGCACAGAAAGTTTTTAATATAAATTAAATTCATGTACAGCAAATTCTTTATATAAATTGAATCAATGAATAAAGTCTTTGTGTGTTTTAGTCCATCACTCATATTGTGCCTTTTGTAAGCGGCGGATTTGACACTGATGTGCCCTCTACCCCTACCACCAGTGGGTCGTTGAAGCGCAAAGCCAGCTCACCACTTATGAGAGAGACAGAGGTGTTGACAGATGACAACAACCTGGGACTCGTCACCGTGGAATATTGTGGCTGGGGATGAAGGCAGCAAAGTTCGGGTAAAGGTAGGTCATTTTGGAGATTGTAACTGGGGATAAAGGAAGCAAGGTGAGTCACTGGAGATTGTGGTTAGGGATGAAGGCAGCAAGGTGAGTAATGTGGATATTGTAGTTAGGAATGAAGGCAGCATGGTTTGGGTCAAGGTGAGTCATTTTGGAGATTGTGGCTGGGGATGAAGGCAGCAAGGTGAGTAACTGTGGATATTGTAGTTTGGAATGAAGGCAGCATGGTTTGGGTCAAGGTGAGTCATTCTGGAGATTGTGGCTGGGGATGACGGCAGCAAGCTGAGTCATTGTGGAGATTGTGGTTAGCGATGAAGGCAGCATGGATCGGGTCAAGGTGAGTCATTCTGAAGATTGTGGCTGGGGATGACGGCAGCAAGGTGAGTCACTGTGGAGATTGTGGTTAGCGATGAAGGCAGCAAACTGAGTCATTGTGGAGATTGTGGTTAGCGATGAAGGCAGCAAGCTGAGTCACTGTGAAGATTGTGGCTGCGGATGAAGCCAGCAAGGTGAGTCACTGTGGAGATTGTGGCTGGGGATGACGGCAGCAAGGTGAGTCACTGTGGATATTGTAGTTAGGAATGAAGACAGCGTGGTTCGGGTCAAGGTGAGTCATTTTGGAGATTGTGGCTGGGGATGAAGGCAGCAAGCCGAGTCATTTTGGTGATTGTGGCTGGGGATGAAGTCAGCAAGCCGAGTCATTTTGGTGATTGTGGCTGGGGATGAAGGCAGCAAGCCGAGTCATTTTGGTGATTGTGGCTGGGGATGAAGTCAGCAAGCCGAATCATTTTGGTGATTGTGGCTGGGGATGAAGTCAGCCAGCCGAGTCATTTTGGTGATTGTGGTTGGGGATGAAGGCAGCAAGCTGAGTCATTGTGAAGATTGTGGCTGGGGATAATCTTGAATTTAGTATAATGGGATTCCCCACATTTTTTAAAAGTATTATGATCGCATACATTTAATGATTTTCAGGTTTTATAGAGGAAAAAGTTTGTCTAAAAGGTATGATTATTGGGTATCAACCTTGTTAATACTTTAATCAAGTAATAGAAATGGCAGTTCAAGTTTTTATGTTTTACATTCACACAAGGCAGACCTAAATCTTAACTTTAAATTGTATTAGACAAAAAAATAAGATGCTCTTAGGCTAGGTTATCATTATTTTGCAGGCACATACAACTTTATATTCACAAAAGAAGGAAAATTTAACATTCATTATTCTAAAACACCTTTTATGAACATATATACATTTTGATAAAAGTTTGTTGAGAAAGATTAGTTGGGGCTGACATTATATTAATATAGTTTATGAAACATTAACAGGTCTTCATCAAACTATAGCCTAACATTCCGAAGGATTAGCTAATTATAGCATAATAAAACCTAGGCCTAGTAAATGATTCATAACTTTAAAGATAGTATATTCCCTTAAAATTTTAGGCCTACACTATATGTGTCTTAACTTATGAAAAGTGAGGTATTTATAAAACACTTTATCTTGCCGAACTTGCTCTCATAATTATTTATTCTTACTTAACTTACAGAGATTGTCAAATATTTGGCGTGCTAAATTTGTAATTACAGTTGTATATTTTAAAGATAAACCTTTATTAAAATCATTCTCCTTCAAGTCGACAAAATATTTAAATAAAAATAGCCCAAAAGTTTGAAACTGAACGTTTAGGTCTTCATTTTTGTTTGAAAAATAATTTGAATATATTTTCCTATTTGTTATTTTAGCTATAGATTTTTTTCCTAGTCAATTGATGTATAGAATGGCGGAAAATATAATAGAATAAATATTGTATAGCTACTAAAACCGATGTGGCACATAACCTTGACATCAAACTTAAACTATCTCATTTAATATTAATATCGGCACTACTTTGTTTTGGATTCAATATAGATAGAACACAACTATTACCATTATTACATGATAGTATAGTATTATAATTCCTAAATTCACAATATAAAGATATTTAACATTAATAATATGTGAAAACTTTTACTTACCTACGTAACAAGATCGGTGACTTCCTACCGCGTGCTATTGGACCCCTCGATGCATTTCTCGGTGGCGTACAAGACTCGTCGATTGTAAAATCGGTCAAAAGGAGATCCGGAATCGCATTTTGCTCGTAAAGAGAGTCGACTGTTGTGAACGACACGATGACTCTCTTTAAAAGGGAAAGAAAAGATCCTGAATCCCAGTGTAGATTTAAAGCGAGTGGGTATTCTTATTCAGATAAGACTTCTTATTGAGTTTTATTATATGCGAGAACTATTTTTAAAAAAAGTTCAAGATAAATAATTATGTTAGCCAAATTTATGCAATTACTGTTTTATTAGTGATATCACGATTTCTTTTATTTCACTTATTTGACCCTGATATTCTGAGTGAATGATACAAGTTTGTACTCCAGGAGATGAGTGTAACCCCTACACCCTTGACGAGCTACCAGGCCCCCAATGTGGCCCCTTCTACTACTCTCGCAGTTCAGACCATCACCACTGTCACCACGACGACCACTACTGCCACCACCACCACTACTACTGTGCAAGGAACAACCATGTCGGACGGACAAGTCAAGTCGGAGTACTTTTCCGACAACTCGGCTTCTCTACCGGGTATCATGGGCACTCATGGCCCAGTAGGCTTCGAGCCGGGCATGTTTCGCAAAGAGGGCGATGCCGACACAGCGGCGCACACCAAACACCACAAGTCAGACTCTATCTCCAAGGTGAGGTGTTTTCGTAATCAAATTGTCTTTTAACATAAAAATGTTTACCTTTAACTGAATATTTGTTAAAAGTAGAGCCAAATAAACCATCTTAAAAAAAAAAAAATTTCATGTGAATGGTGTGAGAAGTCCACTCTTTCAATTCAAAGCAAAGTCGAATAAAATAATTTGAAATATTCCCCGAAGCCTAATTGAACTATAAATATTTTAAAAATAATGTTTTTGTTGGAAAAGTAGGATTTTATGTTGCATAAAATTACAACTTTAGCTATTAAATGATTTCCAAAATGTTAAATTGCAAACATGATCAACATAATTTCACACCACATAATTATTATTTTAGAATTTTGTTATGTGAGCATTAATTTTGTGATGTAAATTACAACATAAAACGACAATAATTGAACATATATGTGTGTTTTAGCTTTAAATATTTGTATTGGCGAAGCTTCACAATTGTCAAATCTGTAATTCTACTTTTGAATCCAAGTTAAAGATGATGGATATTCGAAGTCGAAGCTTCACATATGCCTATCTTTATGTAAGATACTGTTTTCATAAAGAAGTAAAATTATAATTTTTACATTTTTTGTTGAGTGTACATGAATGTTTCTTGCTTGAATCGTTTGTATATAGTTAGTAAGCCTGGGTGCACATTTCATCGGGCATTATGGGTTAACAAATGATGGAACAAATCTATGTGAAGATAGTTTTTATCATTAAACATGATTGCGCAAAACAGTATAAAACATTTTCTTCTATCATACTTTCTCTATTCGTCAAGATGAAGGAAAGTGATGAGGAAGTGGCTTTGTTCTTGTGGGATTGATTGGTGATGCTACATGAGGATGAGGAATGTGATAGAAGTACCTTGAGTTCACCTTATGTTTAAAAAGGGTGGGATGAAAACTTTGTTAATATAGCCCTTAAGATTAAAATTGTACAATGCAGGCCTTTCATGCACAAATACTACCCATTTTTCTAGGTCTAGCTTGGCAGTAAATCTTTTCTCTTCCACTTTTACACTGACATGTTACTACTACACAACAAAAAACTATCTTCAACAATGAACTTGCATTAGATTAAACCGGTATACTCCACTCTACAACTCGACAGACTAGTAAAAGATAGTGGCACTTGTGTGGTTAAAATGTTCCCTGCATTTTGTTTTATGAAACATGGGAGCGAGGAAGACGACTGATTTGTGTAAACGCGTGTTATCTTGTTGTTTTAAATTTAATTTTAAGCACCGCGTCTCACTACCCATTTATAAGTTTATGTAATTTACTAATTACGCTAATAGTTTTAAAAATGAGGGAGGTTGTAATTAGAGGAAATGTAACTGTATTTGCATGGAAAAACCACCCCAGTACACCCAACTGAGATTCGAACCTAAATATTCCCATCATCGGCAGTCTGGTCTAACAGGAAAGTAGCGCCTTAGACCATGCGTTCACCAAAGCGGGTATTGTCGTGTGTTATTGTTTTGTTCGATGTAGTGTGCACCCAGCCTTAGTAATAGCAAGTACAATATTGTTGTATTATTATTATTGCAGTTGAAGAAAAAGAAGAAAGATAAAAAAAGGCACAAACATAAACACAAACACCGGCACGACCACAAACACGGGAAGGAGAAGGACAAGGAAAAAGACAAGGATGGCAAGAAAGACATGAATAAGCTGAAAATAAAAGACGAGACACCAAGTTCAGGAAGTTCAAGCCCTAGCCCCGGTCCATCATCCGTGTCTCGAGGATTCACGTTCTGAGCCCCAGCTGGGGTCTATCATCAGTATCTTGAGGATGGATGTTCTGAGCTCCAGCTGGAATCTATCGTCAATATCTTGAGGGTTAACATTTTGAGTCCCAGCTGGGGTCTATTGTCAATATCTCGAGGGTGAACATTCTGAGCCCCAGCTGGGGTCTATCATCAGTAATCTCGAGGGTTAACGTTCTGAGTCCCAGCTAGGGTCTATCATCAATATCTCGAGGATTAACATTCTGAGCCCCAGCTGGGGTCTATCGTCAATATCTCGAGGATTCACATTCTGAGTCCCAGCTGGGGTCTATTGTCAATATCTCGAGGATTCACATTCGAGTCCCAGCTGGGGTCTATCATCAATATCTCAAGGATTCACGTTCTAAGTCCCAGCTGGGGCCCATCTTCTGTAATCTCAAGGGATTACGTTCTCTGTTATCTAATGATTTGTTAATAATTAGACAAACATGTCATCTATTAAGAAACAAATACTTTTATTCAGACACTTTTGAAAATAGTTTAATGGCCATTCTCATCTTGTATCTAAGATAAAATGTTTATTTTAATTGTATATATTTAGTTTAACTTTATTTCCCCGGTGTCACACCAACTCCTCTTCCCTTTTGAATGGAAAGTGTTGCTTATATTGCTATTGTCTATGGCTCAAAACATTTTGAAAGAAAAACATTGTAGAGGGAAATAAAAGTGAATCTTTGAAAATTGTAAATAAATATTTATTTAACTAAGACATTTTACACTGACCTATTGGCTGTATTTTTCTTTTAAAATTACATACTTATAATCATTGTACCATTATGTAATTATAAACAATAAAACAATTGTATTTATTACTAAAGATCAGCAGATTTACTCAGCCAACTAAGTATAACTGATAATATTGTTCTTTTATAATAAAGGAAATTGATAAAACTAAAGAAAAAGGGAAAATAAACTACCAAGAGTAAATTTGATGAAGACAGCCCACCTTAGGAAAGAGGAAAAATTTGGAAAGAATCCAATGCACAAAGGTGACATCTTTTCTTCTTCCTTTCTTCTGTCTTCTATAGTAAAACTAGTCACACATTTTGTACTTTTTTTTTGTGTTTGATAAAGGCAACAATGCTGAAATATTATTCTATTTGTATTAAAATATGTGTGACTATTTCTATTATAGAAGACAGAAGAAAGGAAGAAGATGTCACCTTTGTGCATTGGATTCTTCCTACATTTTTCCTCTTTCCCGAGGTGGGCTTTCTTCATAAAATTTACTTTTATTAGTTTATTTTCCTATTTTCTTTAGTTTTATCAATTTCCTTTACTATAAAATTATTTAGCCATTGGGGCACCTCATTTTTAAACATGATAACATTGTTAAAAAGAACATGAGCGAAAAATCTATGAATGTCAAATATTTATACTATGCATAGAAGTTAAAGTTAAGAGAGAACAAATAAAAAGGAGTGAACACAATAACACAGTTCACACTATACATTGCTGCCACTGGACAGAGAGGTAATGACCACCTCATGAAAAAAAATTGATCATAACAGCCCTGCTTGTGTGTCCTTTTATTCTTTACTGATTTCCTTTTTCTCCATTTTGTAGTTTTTGGTTTCCTCTTTTAGAAAGTTGTGTGCATTACACACTCGCCCCTGATAACATCTGAACATATGAAACCTAGGTCCATGTAGCAATAATTGATTTTATTCTTCGCCCTGTGGCAACAGTATAAATAATGTGTGAACTGGGCTCATCTCTTTTACAGGTTATTTGTAATAGAACACTAAGCTAAATGGTTTAAATTAGCAGGTATATTCAGCAAACTTATCTTAGTGATTCTGGGGTAGAAACAGTATAGATATAACACATCTCAAAGGACAAGCTTTCACTGTTACAGATAGTTACTTCAGGTCAAGAGAGAAAACAGATGTTCATGGTTGGACTGTCAACGGCTGATTCTTTTTCACTAATTTCAATAAAATCATAACTAAAGAAACAATCAGCTGTCAAGCCAACCAAGAGCATCAGTATACTCGCTTGACCTTAAAGCCTCCCTGTGACAGTGAAAGCTTGTCCTTCAAGATGTGTTTTTTAGTGTTTTATGTGAACAATTTCTATTCCAGCATCACTAAGTTAAGTATACTGGCTATCCCTAATAATTTTGACCATAATCTCTTCACAGTAATTTGGATCTTTGGTAGCTGAAAAAATTAGACCACCAAAAACACTCAAATATTTATCTTTACCATATTAGTGGTGTGTGTTTGTAACTTTGTATCCAATGTCACATCATCATCATCATCAGAACTGTTTTCAGCCTGTGGCCGGGTCTGTTCAGTAAAATGCCTCCATCTTCCTCTGTCCTTTCACTTGCATACTTGCTGCTATCTGTTCTTCCCATCTCTTCCCTACATACTTCGTACCCATTGTCACATATGCAGCAGAAACATGGACATTGAATATAAGAGAGACAAGGAAAGCGGAGGACATAGAGCATGTTAGCTGTCACCAGGAGAAACGCGATAGTATAGGAAGTAAGACTAAGATGCTATGTACATGTAATGAGGATGCCAAAGAAAATGATGGAATCAAAGTATGTAGGTAAAAGACACTGAGGGAGTACAATAAAGAGATGGGAGGGGCAGATAACAGAACATGTTCAAGTTAGAGTAGAATGGAAGCATTTTACTTTACTGACCCGGCCACAAGCTGGAAAGTTGATGATGATATTTGTTATTAGTTCTTTACCACATCACTAATAGATGTGGGGGTGAACTAAGCTGCCCCCCCTCCAAAAAAACCACTTTCTTCTGTAGGCCTATAAAGTCAAAAGTGATGTGAAGGCTATTTTGATTTTATTGCAATTCAACATTCTTTGACTACATAAAAGATTTTGTACCCATATTATCACATGTTTATTATACATACTTGTACCATGAATAACATTTGAAAATGTAATGGCATAGGCTTGACAGGAATAAAAGTTTCATGAAACACAGCCAAAGGAAACTCCACGCTACAAACATTTTTCATTTGACTTTCTAATAATTAAGTAAGAGTATTTGTCATACCATCAAATTACCCAAGTATAAAAATAGTTTCATTCAAACATAGGTTCACAATGACTTATGGATACAAATATAAATTAAACATTGAAAAGATAGTAGGCCAAGGCCTACAAACCAAACAACTGTAGGCCTCAAAGTTCACAATTAAAAACACATAATTATGTAATTTTCAGAGTAAATCAGTATCCTTCTTGAGCAAAAAAAAGAAGAGGAAAACACCAACTGGAATATGGCAGCATGGCTAGAAGTATGTCATGGTCACTTAAATACTGTTGTTGCCCAATTATTTTTTGCTTTTAATACAAATATAAGTAACTTAGTGTGCCTTACTATGACTCACCCAAACCTTTTAACATATAAATTGTAAAGTTTGGCACACACACACACACAAGTTTGTGCGATAAATTGTACAATACGTTGGTTACAGTGATTACATACAACTCTTTAACACATTGGCTGTTCACTCGCATGTATGATTGCATACAAATTTGAACAATACAATAGCTTTAATGCCCTCTTTATTGTTATATAATCTCTAGGTTTTCTTAATCTACTATAAATATTTACTTTATCATCCCTAACAGTTATAAATATAAATAAAGGATTATTTTTCAATTGGATACATTTTATTTGTTATCTTTCTGTTAAAAATGTACACTAACTGTTTCCAGCCTGTCGCCAGGTCAGTTTTGTGGAAAAACAAAAAAAACTTCCACCTCTACACTATTCTTCTCCTCCCATATCTTTCTTGACCTCCCTTGATTTCATTCCCATGACAAGTAAGCGTCTAGTGTAAAGGATTATCTTAGGTTTTCAGCTTCATTTCCCACACGGTGTAAGATATTGCATACAATAAGTTGTGCAAAGCCAATCTTGTCTCGTGTGTACCGAGTATTTAGTGTTAGCAATAGTGCCGTGTGATAACGTTTCATGTGTTTCAGTTCTGGTGATAAGAAACATGTATTAACTCTTTCTCAAATATATTTGTATGAAATGACTTGTAGATATAAAATCAAACATGATAATATGAGATTTCTGTCTTTAGAGACATCCACGTATATAGAATTATTTGACACTAAGGGCCTTTTGATTAAAAATAATCCAATAGCCCATATTATTCACAGTGGCACTAAACGTCCTCAATAGGGATTCATTCACAGACATTCACCAATAAAGGGGGCCATCTCATTACCGGTAAGTGAGAAATTGCAATATTTAATTCTATGATGCATTATTTCAAAATATGGCTCACACTAAAATAAAGTTAAAGGGATATTTTTCCTTAAAAATTTTATAGTTTGAATTTTAATAAGACGAAAATGTGTGAAAATGCAACATTAGCTCATATTTAACATATTTTTAAGCATATTTGCAAAGCTATGAAATTAGTCTTGATAAAAGAGGGCTCTAGATTTAGCCTTCTTCTAATAAATACAGTAATTTTTTGATAAGCTCACAACAGAACATTTTAAAATATTCGAGAACCGGCTAGTGAGCTTTCCTCTTTACCTCGAGATAAAAAGTTTCGCGGTTTTCTTTACTCTCTTATTGACAAGATAAAGGGTGGCTAGGCTTAAAAAGAATAGAGAATTAGTTCCAGAAAAGCCATTAAGTCGTTTGGCCCGACAGAAAATGATAGAGCCTACTTTATCGCTGACTGAGGCAGCTGCCGTGTCAGACTAACACTTTATTGCTCCGAACGAACTTCGTCATACAGATTTTGTAAAAACTTTTCAGAATGATCAGAAAGTTTACTTGGATTATACAATTTACCTATAGTTTTCTGGAGTTTGGATATTGTGGTATATGAATCGACGTTTAAATTATACATTGTGTACAGTTCGAGGGAACTTCCATCACTGGTTAAACTCTCACAATTTCCTCGCGTACCGATGCGAATGAATGCCGGCAATGTCTTAAGTGCATCATTGGGGTGTTTCGATTTCATAACAGGTAATGCCATCCCTGAACTGTAACAAAACTGATTCAGCTCGCTATGGTACATTTGGACAACATAAAACAGAAGCCTATAGAGATCCATACAAGGCATGCTACTCAGAAGTAGCAACTCATGATCTTTCTTAGATGACAATGGAGCAATAACCACTGCTTTACCAAATCTTATAGCCAGTCCTAGAGCAATGTGAATCTCAACAAAATCTGACCAGTATTCAAAGCCTGTATCTTTATGGTAAGATGTTGCAGCCAACAATTGATTGGACAAGTCACCGTGGTAGTGCTGGGACCCCAAAATACCATGTATGTGGGGGTGGAACTGACTAGCACCTGCATGAGGTAAGTTATCCCAGAATAAGATGGGGAAGCGAGATTCTTTGTCTATGGAATTCACTTTCTTGAACCATGACAAAGAGGTATTAAACCAATCAATGAATTCTTCTTCTATCAATTCCAACAAGTTGTGTTTCTTGGTCAAGAATAGTCCGTGCCATTTATCGAGTTTGAATAAGTTGGCAGCGCTGCTCGAATGCTCACTTTCGATCCTGCCAAATACATCTTGTGCCGTCATGGTACAATAGTGACAGAAATCGCAATCTTGTTTGGTCTTTATTGAAAGTTCCATGACATATTTCTTTGGGTCATTGCCACTCATTTGCATTGGCCTTTTTGATCGAATAACATTGTAAACTGTGTATTCATGAGTGTAATAGTTGTATATATGATATACCTTTTGCGCTTTAATAGCTAACATTAATTTTGAGTCATTGTTCAACCACTTTTGAACTTTATAAGTAAAAGGGACAGGTAGAGAGACCTTGCCTTGTCTGACTTCAACTCTGTATATTAGCTGGAACTTTTTCCATAGTACTTGACAATGCCTTTCATACGCCTTAAGCCAAACCTCTAAGTTTTGAGATAATCCTTCAATGGAATTGATTAACTTTCCATCAAAACAGTTTTCATTGTAAACTTCACTTCTATGAAAATGACCAAACACAATTAAATTTGTATCATAAAAACTTTTATAGCTGTGTGCCTTTTTTACAACGTTCATTGGATAGTAATAAAAGACTAAGGACCCAAATAAGAACAATAGTAAAATTGCTTGCAAGATATATTTGTTAGTTTTTGAAATCATTTGAGGGTTCAAATGTAATAACAAGTTTAAGTGGGTATAGTCTCAGAGCAGAAAACACATACACAGAGTTTTCTTGATCCAATATAATTGTTCATTCTCCAAAAGTCTACTACTAATTGCTCTGAATGAACTTTATATTTTTATTTTGCTTCTGTGTTATCTTGGCTTTTATATCACTACCACTGATCAGGATAACACGAAAGATCTGTTAAGTCAA
>CABFVX010010553.1:0-13599 GCA_902151425.1 Timema shepardi | reverse complement strand
GGTATGGACATGTAATGAGGATGTTGGAGTACATGAGATAGTAGAGGAAGCAAGACTGAGATGGTATGGACATGTAATGAGGATTTAGGAATACACGAGGTAATATTGGAAACAAGATTGAGAGGGTAATGTAATGTAATGTAATGAGGATGGAGGAGACGATGCCAAATAAAATTATGGAAATGAAGTATGTAGGAAAAAGGTGGCAAGGCAGGCCAAGAAAGAGATTAAAGGAGCAGATAACAGAAAGTGATCAAGTGAAAAGAGAATAATCAAAGCAATAAAAGGAGGAAGAATGGTGGTAGGATAGACGAAGATGGAGGTATTTGACTAAACTTACCTGGCCACAGGCTGGAAACTATGATGATTATGATGATGATTATGGTAATATATGTTATAATTAATATTGAGCGACTATGTGTATTCTATAATAAAGAACCATAAAGCTATGTTAGTAAGTTCAGGTGTGTATTACGTTGTCAAACATACTATCCATGCTCAGTGAAATTATTAAAATTACTAGCATACCCTCTTCGGTGACCGAATGGTCTAAGGCGCCACTCTAGAGATATACTAGACTGCCAATGACAGGGAGATTGGAGTTCGAATCTCGGTTGGGTGTACTTACGGTGGTTTTTCCTCTACTTATTACTTATCACCCCATCTTACTTAACGTTCGGGTTATACTCTTAAGTACTAATTACGCTAATGGGTTAGGAATTGGGAAGGTTGAATAGAGAGAAAGTGAACTCGCATTTGCGTGGAGGGAGATCGGTAAACCATTTAAGAAAAACCACCCGAGTGGGATTCGAACCTCGATATCTCCATCCTTGGCAGCTTAGCTTAACACGAAACTAGCTCGTTAGCTAACTGTACCACCCCACTCTCACTCTATTTAGTTACGGCCACAATAGACTAATAAATAAGAGGGCGTTAATAACTAAATGTATGACAAAGTAAAACATTTGCTGGTTAATGAAATATTTGAATTTTATTCAAAGTAACAAATTGTGTAAAAACAACAAGTTACATGGCCTTACAGGTATTACTGAATTGTGTTGAAAAACAAATAAATCTTATTATTATTATTATTATTATTAGCACCGCGTCTTACTATCCGTTCGGGTTATACGCACTTACGCTAATGTGTAATGGTAGGGTGATTGTGAGATGAAATGGAGGACCTACAGTTTAACGTGGAATCCGAACCACGGTGGAGACCTGGCATTCCTCACATTCACAAGATGTCTTGTCAGAGGTGAAGGAAGGGTTTGGTAATCAGATAAATCTTTGCCGGGACCGAGGATTGAACCCCGGCCGCCAGCATAGAAGTCTGACACCTTACCCCTAGACCACCAGGTCACCCAATAAATCTTAGCAATTTATTGAATGCGCAGTTTGCTTCAATTCTTTTTATAACCATATAATATAAACTTGTCTAGAAGAAACCAATAAAATAAACAAAATAGTTGCTATTATTTAAAAAAAAACTTTTTTAAGTGATATACAAGCTTCTCATTAACCACAGTGAATTAAGATAAAATAAAATCAAAATGATCAAAAGTTTAAATTACTAAATATTACAAAAAATTGCAAAGAACTTAATGAGTCTCTTTTAAATGGTTTACAAAGCATCAGATTCACACCAGTGAATAGACTAAACAGTATTAAATTAATGGAATAAATTTAAATATCGCACCAGATAATTACATTAAAGCACAAAGGTTTGACTTCCCAACTAAACTCAAACCTTCGCAGGGCAATTACCCTCATCACTTTTAAAGAATTTTAAAAAATCCCAAATTTAAGTATTTAATATAAAACTAGAAATAGTTACGTTACAGAACTTGTAATTTTGCCTAAATGAATAAGTGAATATTAAAGTCAAAATTATATCAAACAACAAAAATAAGTTACTTTATCATTAACTTGAAAGCAAATAAGTCTACAAAATAACCAACAAAAGAAACATTATCAATTTAAAGAATTTAAATTACTGATAACCACGAAAGCAAAAATTTAACGTTGAACCTAAATATTGAAAAATATGAAAAGAACTAAAAAATGTGGATATATCTTTAAACCAAGAAAATACTAAGATATTAGCGCCCAAGTGGTGACATGAAGCGTTAAGTGCTCCATAACAGAATTTACGTTTGAAATTATTGTTTTAGCAAAACATTACCCATGCCTACCCTGACAGATTTTCATAACAAACTAAACCAAAGTATTTTAAGAAATTCAAACCCATCGCAGCAATTTATATTTTATATATTTAAACAAAGATATTATAAGCTATCCTGGCTAGCTAACGTCCTAGTCCTGAACTGACTTCCCGTGGAAGGGGCTAATGTAATAATCTATGATATTGTCTGTGTTTCCTTGTGTTATATAGGTCTAGTTGCAGGGTTGGAAGGTGGGAGTTCTCCTTTGTCACTACGTCACTCGCTAACATCAGGTTGTGTTCGTCACGTAGGCTGGGTTCTTGTTGTCTTGAGTATCTGTCGCTGCATTCGACTAGTTTCCAAACATAAACTCCAAGACACAAGATTAGAAGGTGTAGAATAATGCTTGCTAAGTCACGTACGCCGATCCAGGCGTCTAAACATATGAGCGGGCTTCTAACTATACAGTGCTGGCCATTCAGAACATTGCTATCTTTCTCCGTTGAAACATCAGGGTGCCGCACAATTGTAGCGGGTTTTGGACTTCTCTTTATTCTAGCAATCGTGGTGAGCAGACTGGACTTGCACGTCGGTCTACACCAGGCAGATATACGCGTGAGTAGAGACCTATATATGAGATAGTAAGATCGTAATGTTTAATAATGCTGGAAGTCTAAGAGTATAAGACTATTTGGTGTAATATTTATACTGGCTGGTTCTATTGGTATTTCTATTGCAGGATGTATATGAATATTAGCTTGTTTCATTTTTGTAGTAACATGGTCATATTAGCAATCCACGCTGTTACATAACTACGCCATTGAGGTGGCTGTTTTTCCTCTAAATTTGACTTATCTCATCCCTAAATAATTAACGTCGTTAATAAATATTATTCGTATAACCTGAACAGGTAGGGAGATGCGGTGATAAAGGGTTAGTTAGGTTGTTCTAGAAATCATCAAGTTGTAAGGAATGATCCAACATTTATATCGCAAATATTAATCTATGATAATGTATTTTTTTCTTTTTTGCAACACAGCATACTTCGTGTCGATTCTAAGTGAGACATCCATTTCACTGATTGGAATTTCTTTTCCATCTCTCTCTTTCTCCGTCCATTTACTTTCTCTTTTCTCTCGCTTCGAATGCCTCCCTTCTACCATTCTATTCTTCACACCCCAATTTTCACTGATTTTCAACCAAATTCAGCCCACGTCTCTATTGATACATTATATTCCTTCCTATCCAGTGTTTTTTTACAGGCAATGCGTTTTTTTTCCCTTTTTTATTTCTTTTTACTTCAATTGAAAATCACCATCGCGTTGATTCTCAAATTTGGCGATTGGAAGAGGCTCTTTATTTTAATAAACACATTTTTATAAAGCCGTTGTTGATATTCAAAACTGGATATTTCCCACGACTCTTTCGGAAGGGGTTCCTATTGTTTTCCCGAACCGCTTTAGAATGGTGATCAGCAGGTCAACGCTCAAATCCCGGCCGTGGTATAACTATTTGTTTATCACCCCTAAAGATTTACCCAATACTTCCCTTGCCTAATATGTGTGTATACTTTCTCTAATTTCCACCCTTAATTAGTGTGAATATAGCTGTCCCTGTGAGCACGTGGTCTTTGGCGTAAGTTTCGCTACAATTTGGTGTGCGGTATGTTGGAGTTCGAATCCCAGTCGGGTGTAGCTAAATTTGTTTTGCATTAATGGCTTACCACTCTTCTTCTTGGGAGATGGTGGTACATTTATTATAATTTATGCCACACTCAACCATATTTATTAAGAGTACAGTAGCCCCATGGCTTCTTTGGTGCTGACTGACAGCTTTGAAAAGTTACCAGACCTAATTCTGTATCCCTACGCCGAACCATATGATCTGCAAAAACATGTGTTTAGCAGCGGTCACCCCTGACTGTCAAAATTTAGGTATATAGCTAAATGTTGACTGTCAAAAGTCAGTTGTGAGCGGTCAGTCATCAAAGAAGCCACGGGGTTACTGTATAAATATTTATATGCTATATACATCTCATCTACGGTAGGAATGTTGGTAACTAACAGCTAGCCAAGTTACCAGACTCAATTATTTGCTTGAAACTCTTGTAGTTTGGCGGATGGATACATGATTACTTTCATGTATACATCCGCCAAACTACTAGAGTTTCAAAAAACATCATTGAACTGCTGTCACTTTCACCAACAAACAATTTGATTTTAATTGTTTTTCTCTTTTAAAACCGTTTTTACTACTTCTGTTTGCTGTCATTTAAAACCTCTCCAATAGCAAATGGACTCTGGCTATGAGAGAGACTACTACCAAACCCCAGTCAATTAATCTACCACCCGATTCGGTGACCACATGGTTTAAGACGTCACTACCCACTCCGGTGGCCGCATGGTGAAAGGCGTTACCCTCTTGTTATACTGACTTGCTCTTGAAGGGGAGATCCGGGTTTGAATCTCAGTCGATTCTACTGAGGGTGGTTTTTCACTCTTCCTCCATGCAGATGCGGGTATATTAACAAAATGCGTTCTTTCCTTATCCCTACCCTATTAGAATAACCTTATATTCGTCTAACTAGAACAGGTATTAAAACAAGGTGAAAAAAAGGTATTATTTTATAGATATTGATAATAGCTACCAAAAAAAGGGATGGTTGAAGATAACATGAATGATTGACGTATGGACACATGGAAGTATAGCTTGAAATATTTTTTTTTTTCCAGCCGACAACTAAATCAATTTGCTAGAACATTTTGTCCGTACGAACCCTGAGACGGATGGAGTTGACTTGTTCGGTTATTTTCCGGATACGACTCGTTATTATACAGAATCCTGTGTTATCCACAGTCACATTTGCCCCCTCCCCCCCTACCCCCAATAAGACGTCACCCCTTTCCTTTCCCCACAGTAGATAAGAGCGTTCTTCGTCCCACGTGTTCTCCAGAGAACTATTCGGGCGGGGGGGACTCCCCCACCCTCCGCAAGGGTTGTCTAATCCCTGACAAAGAGAGGCGCTTCTGTCTTATTGTCAGTCTCAAAGTGAACTCGAAACACCGACCCCGGGTATTAAAATGCAAATGAGAATCTTGTGTCGTAAGCCACTGTTCCGATCCTTACATCCGAATAGAGGAAGTAATCCGAAATTTGAAATTGAGATGTGTCTTCCCTAACCCCTTTGTATTATACTTTCACATGTTACATAATTTTTGTTTTTATTCATACGGACCGGAACAAAATTAATATTATTATAATTCATATTCTGAAAATTGAAAATTGACACGGGAATCGAACCCTGGACCTTCGGCTTAGTACGCCAATGCTCTTACCACCTTCAGAATATGATATCTAAATGGTGTTATCCTCACTAAAATGCATAAATGATAGCTTTGGCTATTTGATTCATTATTATAATTGTTTGAAAGATATGCTTTGTAACGTATGACATTATCCTTTTTTTTTAACGGATTACGGTGCGAGTGTAGGGGACGCTAGATAAGGGCACTATTTTTTTTATAGTAAAACATTTCTCGTCAAAATATGTACAATATTTCTTCAGAGGAAATATAGAGATTAGTTTTCTTCACACAGTGATATCAACAGTTGTTGAATATCTATCATGAGCATAGCGGCTCTAGGTGATAAACTTTTTAAATTACAGGGCGTCCTTGACAAATACTCAACAACTGTTGATATCACAGGGTGAAGAAAATTAAACTCTTTGTTTCTACTGGAGTAATATTTGATTTATTTTGAACAAAAAAAAAAGTTTAGCTATAAAAACTGGAAAAAACACTAACCTTAACTTTCGTTCCCTACACCCCTACCTTTAATTATTTAGAAAACTTTATTTTTCACACGCCACGTCTTATTAAACACCTTTCTAGGGTTTTACGGAGGGAGGGAAACAGGATTAAGGGAACGGGGGTGGGGGCGGTTGGCATTGAAAGCCGCACATTTCACATATGTACAGTAAATTTTCCAAAATACTATAGTATTCCAACCATATATAGATCCATAAAACGGTAAGGGCGGTTAATTTATTTATACTAATCTTTTAAAAGATAGCGATTTTTTATCTACTACAACATAACTTAACTAATCACGACGTGTCCGTCCGGGGTAGGGGTATAAAGAAGATTTTTATTAAGTTTAGGAAGTGGAGGAAATACTTGAAAGAGTTTAGATGGTGTGAGTTTGAAAGGAGTCGCGGGTTTTTAAATAGGAGTGTATTATGGCGGGTAGTTCACCTCTTCCGGACTTTGCTTACTTCCTCTATGCCATTAGGAACTCGAAAGTTCATATCCGAACTTACTAAAGTACATAGCTATATCCAGACCACCTCATTACACCCTATCCCTATCTTGAGATATTTCTATCCAGTCCACCTCATTACACCCTATCCATATCTTGAACTTGTTCTATCCAGTCCACCTCATGACACCCTATTTATACATTGAGCTAGTTTTTTCCAGTCCACCTCATTACACTCTATCCCTATCTTGAGCTAGTTCTATCAATTTCCCCTCATTACACCCTATCCATATCTTGAACTTGTTCTATCCAGTCCACCTCATTACACCCTATCTCTTTCAGTCCAATCTAATGTTATCCTCCCATCTGCGTCCAGGTCTTCCCAATGGTTTCTTCCCATTAGATATTCCAGTCGATAACTTGAACACTGTTCCAAAATCCCCCATTCAGGTGGCATGTTCTGCCCACTATTAATTTACGAGATGTGATTATCCTAACAGTACAGAGTATGTAAATGTGCATTATTTAATCTCGTCCATTCCTCCCTAACTTATTTATTTGGTATACTTTCTAAACGTGACCAAGATGACGCGGCCTTGATAAGCAGCCTAAATGAGCCGCCGCTTCAACCACTGTGTTACCGTACACCTAATCGTGCGCGGGACAAATCGAACGATGCCGTGCGTCGCGACGCTCGATTAGACCCGCTCTAGCCTTTTCTTTGCGTCACTCCACTTTCTCGACGTACGCGACCCGTCGGAATCAGATCTTTATCCTGAGGCGCCTGTGACCGAAAAAAAAAAGAACGGATTTTTTTTTCTCCCGCGTGATCGAATTGGCCGCGATGTAATTCGGCGTGACCCTTGCACGATGCGTGATCAAAGCAGGTAGCGTGTAAAATAAAGCTTTGTTTTTTAGCCTTTTTTTTACTTAATTTTTTCTTATTAATTAGTACGTTTTAACACATGGGTTACTAACGCGTCACACTCGAAATATATTGGGGCTGCCGATTACGAGGATGGGGTTCGAATCCCGGTCGGGTGTACTGGGTGTTTTTCTTTTCTTAAATGATTTTACAATTTCCTTTTTTTAAGCAAATTTGTCACATTTCCTCTTGATTCAACCTTTTTTTTTAAAAGCCATGCATCTTGATACCTTTTCTAGCTATGTATTAATTAAAATAACATTCTAGGGATTACCCTCATACTCGCTTTCACCCTCATGTTCGCTATCACCCTAATGGGAGGATAGCGATGAACTATTAAAGAAATACCACCTTCAATAGACTCGACCGAGAATTCGAACCTCCATATCCCTGTCATCAGCGGGACAGACTCACACTATAGTGACGTCATGGACCGTTCTTCCACCAAACTGTTCGTCTCTTCTTCATCATTTACATGTGTGGAGATAAGAGCTTTTCAAAATAGCTGTGTGATGATTGTCGCTACTCACAGTAGAAGTGTGCTGTTGACAGCGAGGTTAATGTAGCCTAACGCAAAATCCGATCAGGCTCGATTTCTCTCGAAATGGAAGGGAGTTTCCACCCCGTTCTAGCTACCCCCTCCCCCCCCCCCGCCCCGAAATCTGCCCACCACGCTGACATTTTCGTAACGAGTGAGACGACACATATTGACCATATACGGGCCACTGGAAACATATGTAGGTTACAGAGGAAAAAGGAGGCATAGGCCAATTTTAACTTAAATTGAGTTAGTGCTGACACCTTTTAAGACCAGCGCCACAGACAAGTACAGTAACCCCATGGCTTCTTTGGTGCTGACTCACAGCTGACAATTGACAACTTTAAAAAGTTACCAGACCAAATTATGTATCCCTACGCCGAACCAGATGATCTGCAAAAACATGTGTTTAGCAGCTGTCACTTCTGACAGTCAAAATGTAGATATATACCTAAATGTTGACTGTAAGAAGTCAGCTGTGAGCTGTCAGTCAGCACCAAAGAAGCCACGGGGCTACCGTAAGAAACAGACTTTCAACCTTACGAGGGTTTAGCTGCGCTTCTTTTGTCAGCTTGAGTCTTCCAACACTGGGCTTCGCTAGTGTCACTGCTGGCTGATGATAGGACTAACCGCAGCGATCCTAGTGTTGAAGGATTCAAGCTGCCAAAAAGAGTACAACCATTTTAACATGGAGGTTGAGTGTCTTGGGTGTATTATTTGTCTGTGACCAAGGATTAAACTTGAAGTTAACCAAGTGTCTGATATTATATTCCGAGACAATGTGCCGCACACGTGCAAANCCCCGCCCACCCTACACTGGTCGATTTTCTATTAATCTTTTTTTATGAATAATAATAATAAGTTTTAAAATTTTAATATTTCTTTTAAATTGGTATTAAAATTGTTTACTAGGAATTAAAAATATATTACACAGCTACAAACAAAAAAATGATATAATTTACTGATTTAATGACTATTGTATTTCATATTTTAAGTAAAATATCATTTTCCCAGATTTTTATTGTGATTTGCCAAATTACCGGCTTATTCCCGTTTTTTCCCCGATCACTTTAAATTCCCGGCTAATTCCCGTTTTCCCTGATTTTCCCGGATGGTAGACACCCTGTTACAGTGTCAACAATGTTTTTTTAGTTAAATAATATACCACATTAAAAAGTATCATAATAATTTGATGTACAGTACAGTAAATAATACGTATAATAAATTTTACACAATTTAATAATTTAAGTTTGAGGAATTCTTGGATGACGTTACATATTTTTACTTTCTCTCAACAACATGGAGAGAGAAGTATTGTGATCGTTAAAAAAAATCGAACTCGAGATTTTGATAAATGTCTAAGTTTTATGACCCCCTCCCCCCTAAAAAAAAAGTTTTTCGCAATGCTGTTTGTCTGTCTGTACCTCGGGCTAGAGCCGAAATTATTTTACCGATTGGATCAAACTTGGCATCTGGGGGTTTAACAATATCCCTCCGAGGGGTTTTTGAAATTACACATCTAGCCCTAAGATTAGGGGTAGTTTGTTTACTAGAAGATTAAGACGCGAACAAATAGATTATCTCAGAACTCGCTCTAACGATTTTGATTAAATTTTAAATCTTGACACTGTTTATTATTATAAACCAAATGGAAATTCTCATGTAATTATTAAAATGAGTTGAGGGTATTTTTAGACGAGTAAATTTTCTAATTTTGATTATTTCTCCGCAACTATTTGACTTACGAATTAACTTATCATTGTTAAGTTTTAGTATTATTAAAGATAAAAATATTTTATTTGAAATATATATTTTACTAAAAGAAGATTTTCTGATAAATAAGTAAATGTATATACTTTTAAATTCAGGTTTTTGAAAATGAATTTGATTTTTATGCTCCATGGAGGACAACAATATTTATATTTTCTCAATTTTTCTGTAACAGTGTTCCTAGTTCCTTATGCCATAGAGAAAGTAACAATGTATATTATTTCATTCATCATCTCTGGTGGAGTGTTTCTACAACAATGTATAGAACTATTATTTCGTTTCACAAATCTTATGAGTTTTTAGTAAATGTCTATTTTAAGATAAAAGCGAGGGAAAGTCTGTGCCTTGCACCCTAACATTTATTTTAACATTTTCTGATGCGTCACAGGCCTGGCCTAGTTTACTTGCCAGAGTAGCACGTTAGACCATGCGGCATCCAAAACGGGTTAAGCTGTGGTTTGATAACGAGTGAGCTACGAGCAGTGGTTTAATTAACGGCTGAGCTACAAGCTTTGGTTTAGTAACGGCTGAGCTACAAGCTTTGGTTTAGTAACGAGTGAGCTACAAGCTGTGGTTTAATAACGGCTGAGCTACAAACTTTGGTTTAATAATGACTGATCTACAAGCGGTGGTTTAATAATGACTGAGCTACAAGCTTTGGTTTAATAACATCTGAGCTACAAGCTGTGGTTTAATAACGGCTGAGCTACAAGCTTTGGTTTAATAACGACTGAGCTACAAGCTGGGGTTTAATAACGGCTGAGCTACAAGCTTTGGTTTAATAACGGCTGAGCTACAAGCTGTGGTTTAATAACGGCTGAGCTACATGCTTTGGTTTAATAATGACTGAGCTACAAGCTGTGGTTTAATAACGGCTGAGCTACAAGCTTTGGTTTAATAACGGCTGAGCTACAAGCTGTGGTTTAATAACGACTGAGCTACAAGCTTTGGTTTAATAATGACTGAGCTACAAGCGGTGGTTTAATAACGGCTGAGCTACAAACTTTGGTTTAATAACGGCTGAGCTACAAGCTTTGGTTTAATAACGGCTGAGCTACAAGCTTTGGTTTAGTAACGGCTGAGCTACAAGCTTTGGTTTAGTAACGAGTGAGCTACAAGCTGTGGTTTAGTAACGGCTGAGCTACAAGCTTTGGTTTAATAACGACTGAGCTACAAGCTGTGGTTTAATAACGGCTGAGCTACAAGCTTTGGTTTAATAACGACTGAGCTACAAGCTGGGGTTTAATAACGGCTGAGCTACAAGCTTTGGTTTAATAACGGCTGAGCTACAAGCTGTGGTTTAATAACGGCTGAGCTACAAGCTTTGGTTTAATAACGACTGAGCTACAAGCTGACGTTCACAAACAAATGAGCTACAAGATGTAGTTCGTGGACCTAGCTATTGAACTAGATAGCCTAAACCAACTGCTCATTTTAGTGACATGAATCATTTGGAGTTGAGCTATTACCAGAAGTTATACATTTTGTCCATCCTTAGCTCACATTTGGGACAGGCCTGTTTTAGACAATCATGAAACCTTTCTAACTCACTTTAGATTACGTGACTTTCCCCATTTCCCTCCCCCCGTACCCTTTATACATCTACTCGATCTAGTGTGAACGATCACACGTCACTGGCCCGCTAGATGGTGTGTGTGTGTGTGTGTGTGTGTGGGAGGAGGTTGGTATTTCGACTCCCTGTCATTACACTTCGCAAAGGAATTTTAGAATCCGGTTATGTTCGCGAATTGAGCTCTTCTCTACGTTCGGGGAATGCCTGCAAAATGGCTCGATCGTATCCAAAACTATATCGTTATTTCTCTCTCTCTCTGGTTTTCTATTCACGCGAGTTTGGATTCAGATCGCTTCAAGCCTTTTGTTCTAACAGGATTAACATGTTTCCCCATTGGGCCGGTGTGTTAGTGTACCCATTGCTTTTCCGACACTAAATTGGTTACAATGTGTTGATTATCTCTGTTGATGGCTCACTTGGATGCTTTGGCGTCGGGTCCGATGAGTTTGTTTACTACATTAACGAAACATTTATATGAAATATGTATAAGTATATACGTATATGTACATGTATGTTTTGACCGTTACATGTTAGTAAGTGAATATGTTACATATACAGTCAGTATTCTGTAGAATTTTATGATAATTTTTTTTTAGTACAAAATAAATCAAATGTTTCTCCAATAGAGACAGTCTAATTTTCGTAACTGGTGATATCAACATTTGTTGAATACTTGTCGAGGGTGTCCTGGAATTTAATGACAACTTCATTTAAAAAGTTTCTCATCTAATGTCGCTATGCTCATGACAGATATTCAACAACTGTTGATATCACTGTGGGGAAAAAAATTAATCTCCATGTTTCTATTAGAGAAAGATTTTATTTATTTTATACAAAAAAAAAGTTTTGGAAAAAAATAAACCCTGAAAAATCACAGGCCTTTTCTCGCGTCCCCTTAAATACCACCTTAAATGTTGTGACGCTTCAGTCTCGGAAGTAATAAACATAAAGGGTTAGGATATGTTAGTGAATGCGGTTTCACCTTGGTCCAAACAACCTATATGGTTTGTTCATTATGTTATTATTATTAGCACCGCGTCTTAATACCCGTTCGGGTTGTACGCACTTACGCTAATGTGTAATGGTAGGGTGATTACAAGATGAAATAGAGGACCTACAGTTTAACGTGGGATCCAAACCACGGTGGAGACCTGGGTATTCCTCACATTCACAAGATGTCTTGTCAGAGGTGAAGGAAGGGTTTGGTAATCAGATAAATCTGTGCCGGGACCGAGGATTGAACCCCAGCCACCAGAACAGAGGTCTGACACCTTACCCCTAGACCACCAGGTCACCTTTTGTTCATTATGATTTGGGAGAAAAGTTAAAGTGGCACTGGTTTTTTTATTGGTGGGAATGTGGACGATATTGGGTGTTATTGTGATATTGCCCCTTCGTTTGAGCACTATTTATAATGATATCTGGGTTTTATGATAATTATGATGATGATGATGATGATGCGTACATGCCTTACTATTACACGGTTATGTTACCTGATTATATTTGATACTTATACTTATGAAATGAGCAAGACTTTTGATGATGCACATGATTTATTTAAATGATTACAACATCGGCACTGATGATATTATGTAAAATTATACAGTTCTTGTTAATTAACGGATTGTTTTCCTGTGATATTACACGTTTCGCATTCTGGGTACTGTGTGCTGTGTAGATTTGTGTCACTACTGTGTAATGATACGAACAAGTGGCTTAAATATGACCTACCCCTTGCCTCTTGGACCCCTTGTCACCAGTGTTAAAATTAACTAACGGAAAAAGAAACTCCTGGCAACCTGATTTTGTGAGGGCTGGATTTCTATTGGGTAGAGGGAGCCAGCGTGTCACAAGATTTTTCTAAATACTACGGAGTTGTTCTTTTAAAGGAAAAAAAGTTTTAAAGCGCAATATATTGAAATTATTTCTGAAAACGCGTGGTTTTCTATGGATGAAGTATTAAAAGAAAATTTTACATACAGGACTTTATAGAAAAATACACTTCATCCTTGACTTATTAAATATATGAGAGGGGTCCAAAACAGTATTGTAGCGTGGGGCGCGCGTGACCTGACAGGGTCACGGTCCGTTCACACGTTAAAGTGTGAACCAAGAGTTCTTTTGAGGATATGGGGGTATGTTTCAGGTTAAATATGAATTAAAATACTCTCAGATCACCCAAGGTTTTGATTATTAAAAACACCATTCAATCAATACACAAATGAAATAGAATTACATAATATCAAGTAAACAGATTGTTAACAAAAAATACTGAATACATAGTTAAATATCCAAATATCAGTTTCTTAAAACGTTAGTTCACGGTACAATTCACTTTCAATGTTAAAGACACTCACGGCACCCCGCC
>CABFVX010010552.1:0-13599 GCA_902151425.1 Timema shepardi | reverse complement strand
ACCGTGGTTCGGATCCCACGTTAAACTGTAGGTCCTCCATTTCATCCCACAATCACCCTAACATTACACATTAGCGTAAGTGCGTACAACAGGAACGGGTAGTAAGACGCGGTGCTAATAATAATAATAATTATTATTAAATCAATCAGAATCCATATTATGAAAATTAAATGTCTTTGTGTTTGAAGAAAAGGTTTCAAAGATTAAAAAAATAAAACTAATTTTAATCTAGTATTATCCATGATTAAAAAAGATTTAATATGATATTAAATATTTACGCCAAAACAATAAATTTTTAACAGACAGGCCCAAAGAGAATTTTTGCCAAGCTTACATTTTCCTAGACAAGAATTGTCCTTGAGAATTAAAAAAGAGAGTAAACCACAAAAGGAAAAATCACCAGTTTATATTCAATCTACAGCTCAGCTTGAAACATCATAGAAAGGAATAAGGGAGGGAGGGGGGGAAGCAACACTAATAGAGAGAGAGGGATGATGGACAATGTGTCCTAGTTGGCCCAGAACCTTCTAGATGACAGTACTCTAGTCCATGGCTTTCTAAGGCGTGTCAGTGGCCGAGCTTAGAACTAGATCCGTATCCCGGCAATTCTTGTAGTCAGTGGCGGCTCGTGTATAGGCACTGCGGAACTGCAGCACCCCCCTATTTACACTTGATATTATTCATAACATTTAATATAATGAGTTCTTTTTTCTTTAATTCTTTCTTTATTATTGTAGTACAATATATATTCCTTAATCTTAATGTCAGTACTTCAGTAACCACCCCCCAATTTATGAAAAAGATACAAAAATCTTTGTATGGAACTGTGCGCTTCACAGTGCCAGTGACGTGGTGTTTTACTGTTGTGCGCATGCGCATATAGGAGAGGGGTAGGGAGGAAGGTGGGACTGGCTGGTAGAGAGAGCACTGTTGCTCTCGCAGTGCCAGCTCTGGCGTGATGGTGGAAGGAAGTGTTTTTTTTAACTAAGCGTGTGTTGTGCTTAAAAACCGTGTACCATATTGTTGAATGTGATAAAATGTGATAAAGTGTGGAATTAGATTATTATTCTGCTTCCAGATATTCTATTTGATTCATTTTTTTCCGGTTCTTTTATTTATCAGAAAGACTAAATGTGCTTGCAGTACTTTCAATGGAGAAAAATTTCCTCAATTATCATCCAGAGATCAAGGAGAAAATTATTGAACTTTTTGCGCAAATTAAAACAAGAAAAATGGATTTCATTTTTAAACGAATAGATCAAGCTAGAACTGAAACAATTTAAGTTAAAGTAAGTAAAAAATGTTGGGTTTGTTTTGTTAAGGTTTTATCAAGTTCCTGAATAAATTTTCTTTTTATGCATATTTTTTTCCTTTTACATAATTTTAAATAATAATATTTAGCACCGCGTCTTACTACCCGTTCGGGTTATACTGCTTTAAGTACTAATTACTCTAATTGATTAGGAATTGGGAAGGTTGAATTAGAGGAAGTGAACCCGCATTTGCGTGGAGGGAGAGTAGAAAACCAATTAGGAAAAACCACCCCCAGTTCACCCGACCAAGAATCGAACCTCGATCTCCCCGTCCTCAGCAGTCAAGCTCAACACGACTAGCGCGTTAGCCAACTACGCCACTGAAGCGGGTCATAATTTTAAAACAAAGGCTAACATTTTTCTAGAGCAGCACCCCCACTAATCTTAGCTACGAGCCGCCACTATTGATTATAAAAAAAAAACTACTTATTCCAAAGGTGTGGCTGAGATTTTCCTTTACTCGGACGGTTGTGCCAGGCAAAATAAAAATCACACATTTATAAGAATCGGCATGAGCTTAATCCAGTCAGGGATCTTGAAAAAATATCACAAATTGGTTCTCCGAACGTGGAAATTCATATCTACCGCGCGACCGTGATTTTTGGGACTTTTAAAAGGGAGATAAAATTGTTTGATAGAATCTACACGCCCTTTGAATATCTGCAAATAGCAATAAAAATGTCCCATTAAAGTGTATTGAGGGCCTTTGATGGGTGGTGGCCCAGGTTATTTAAGAAAATGGGAAATTCGGAAGAATCTACGGGAAAACCCCGAAGTGATACGATCCCATTCCATGATTTGATGAACCTTGTTTATTTTAAATTTTCTCTACCTTTAATTTGACATAATGTGCAATAAAGCTTAGTTATTCTGACAAGAGAGTGTAATATGTTCTATTTCCACATGTGTTTAGTGCAGCAATTATAAATTGATGGGTGACCTGGTGGTCTAGGGGTAAGGTGTCGGACTTCTGTGCTGGGGGTCCGGGGTTCAATCCTCGGTCCCGGCACTGATCTATCTGATTACCAAACCCTTCCTTCACCTCTGACAANTCTAGGGGTAAGGTGTCGGACTTCTGTGCTGGGGGTCCGGGGTTCAATCCTCGGTCCCGGCACTGATCTATCTGATTACCAAACCCTTCCTTCACCTCTGACAAGACATCTTGTGAATGTGGGGAATGCCAGGCCTCCCACCATGGTTCGGATCCCATGTTAAACTGTAGGTCCTCCATTTCATCTCACAATCACCCTACCATTACACATTAGCGTAAGTGTGTATAACACGAACGGGTAGTGAGACGCGGTGCTAATAGTAATAATAATAATAATAATAATAATAATAATAATAATAATAATAATAATAATTTAAATTAATGATGTGTGCGTTTAAACTTTAATGTACAAACCAAATAGTGTCAAATTTTAGATAATAATAGTAACAAAGATATTGCAAATATAAATGTCTACTGCGACAGGAATATCAATTCAATGTCATAGATCGCCCGTGGAGAGACTTTACTTATCCTACACAACATTTTATTAAAATAAACCACTTTTAATTTCCTAGTGAAAAATTGAATAAAATGACTTGTTTTGTTTCGACAAAAAGCGATTCAATTATATCCAGTCACCCGCCTCGGTGGCGTAGTTGGCTAACGCACTTGTCGTGTTGAGCTCGACTGCTCTGAGGACGGGGAGATCGAGGTTCGAATCTCAGTCGGGTGAACTGGGGTTCAATTCCTCTAATTCAACCTTCCCAATTCCTAATCCATTAGCGTAATTAGTACTTAAAGCGTATAACCCGAACGGGTAGTAAGACGCGGTGTTAAATAATAATAATAATAATAGTTATTATTATATCCAGTCCACCTCATTACGTCATATTCCCATATTAAGCTAGTTCTATCTAGTCCATCTAGTTACAACCTATTCCCATCTTTAGATAATTCTATCCAGTCCACCTCTTTACAATATATCTCTATCTTAAGCTAGTTCTATCCAGTTCTTCTCATTACACTCTATCCCTATCTTGAGGTAACTCTAGCTAGTCCACCTCAAGAATGACGCCTTAAACCCCGTGAACACCGATGTGGGCAGTAAGCTACGCTTAGTTGTGTGTCCGTTCCTTCTAACAGGCCTATATAAGACTCAATATTCAAATTCTCGACGCTATGGGTTCTATGTTGCTGTCCTAGACCAAGCTAGTTTGTAAGACGTGTCCTGATTCAAACCTGTGCATATAAAGCGCATCTTAAATACTTTAAAAAACACTCAATTAAGCGCGCAGCTATTGATAAATACTGTGAATGTCAGCTAGTTACAGTGTTTGCCCCATTCGACCCGACTCTCCCCCTGGAAGAGGCCGGATCCGACATAATGGTATCGCCCGACGGTGGTAATGGTTTCCGTGACATCGCTCCTCCATTAGACTGAGTGCGGGGGAATATTAACTTAGCGTGGACACTTATCTGAGCCACGGGTGGTCGTTTGTACCACTCGACCTCTTTGGGAGGCGAGACAAACACGCTGTAGTCATTGCCGGGACTGTAGAAGGCTTCTAGAGCCTCTATACTGTGTAGTCATTACCTAGAGGGCTTCTACAGCATCTATACTGTGTAGTCATTGTCCAGAGGGCTTCTAGAGCATCTATACTGTGTAGTCATTGTCTAGAGGGCTTCTAGAGCAACTATACTGTGTAGTAATTGTCCAGAGGGCTTCTAGAGCATCTATACTGTGTAGTCATTACCTAGAGGGCTTCTAGAGCAACTAAACTGTGTAGTCATTGTCTAGAGGGCTTCTAGAGCAACTATAATGTGTAGTCATTGTCTAGAGGGCTTCTAGAGCATCTATACTGTGTAGTCATTACCTAGAGGGCTTCTAGAGCATCTATACTGTGTAGTCATTGTCCAGAGGGCTTCTAGAGCATCTATACTGTGTAGTCATTACCTAGAGGGCTTCTAGAGCATCTATACTGTGTAGTCATTGTCCAGAGGGCTTCTAGAGACTCTATACTGTGTAGTCATTACTGAGAGGATTTCTAGAGCAACTATACTGTGTAGTAATTGTCCAGAGGGCTTCTAGAGCAACTAAACTGTGTAGTCATTGTCTAGAGGGCTTTTAGAGCAACTATAATGTGTAGTCATTGTCTAGAGGGCTTCTTGAGCATTCATACTGTGTAGTCATTGCCCAGAGGGCTTCTAGAGCATCTATACTGTGTAGTAATTGCCCAGAGGGCTTCTAGAGCATCTATACTGTGTAGTCATTGTCTAGAGGGCTTCTAGAGACTCTATACTGTGTAGTCATTGTCTAGAGGGCTTCTAGAGCATCTATACTGTGTAGTAATTGTCCAGAAGGCTTCTAGAGCATCTATACTGTGTAGTCATTGTCTAGAGGTTTGGTAGAGCATAAGACCACCTACTACTGAAAGTGCTCTGAAAGGGTTTCAAACCCAGTGCTAAGCCCCCTTGATACTTGATCTAACAGAGAGGGGTGTTAATAGGAAGTAAAATAACTCAGTACTCGCATCTTGTCAACTGTTCGAGTTATGAGACAGAGGTTGAAGCCCGGATCTGCGAGTCGCATTGCTCTAAAGAAGTTTTACCAGACTAATTACTCACCAGAGAGCGCTTCCAAAAGAGGCTATTATTTACACATGGATACTTGGAGGGTGTGTGTGTGTGTGTGTGTGTGGTGTTTTACCTGATTAACATCACACATCAAGACTCGAGCACACAGCAGACATCAAGACACTATCACACATAAGACATCAAGGATCTTACACTAAGCTGTCACCAACGTTTTTGACTTCAACACAAGATTAAAATCTATATCTCACACCCTTGTTGAATACAAAACCACCCCAGTGAGTAGTAAATTGACAAATTAAATAATACAAAACATTTTAAACTGTTATGGGCATTTGACCATCCTTAACCGGCAGGATACAATTCAAACAGTTCCTGGTGCAACATAATTTGCATGCAAACTATACGACGTGGGGGGATGCTTACTTTATTCCAACCGGAATGATTTCAGAGGAAATGACAATATTCAACCTAATGCAGAGATATTATTTTAAATGATTGAATAATGTCATTAGATCTCCTTCCCGCCGAACATTTTACAAATGATAACTTGCACTAAGAATCTAATGTCTGACATACCATGATAGATGAACAAAGAGAGGAACAAAAGGGAAAAAAAGGACTAGGTCCGACGAGTTAAGTTTGTAGGCATCCCCTCTTGGGGCCCCGCATTCTTCGTAAGTGTTTGTCATTTGTTTCAGCGCGGGAATCGTTTGTCATTTGTCTTGCGCGCAGTGCATCATCCCAACTGTCATGGCGATGGGCCACAAAAGCCCGCGATATATGGCCGTTATTAAAGGTTTTCAGCCGAGATATATATTTCCTTTCCTTTCTCCGACTTCATCAATCATAAGAAATGTTTTAGAAATTAAAAGGGGGAGGGGGGAAACTATAGAAGGGAATCAAAGAAGAGTTCGGAGATAAATAATTGAATGTTTTTTGGGGGTTTTAGTTTTAGAAACTATGGGCAATATTTCATAACAATAACGTTTGGTTTTTTTTTAAATGTTCTGGTAACCTCATAAACTAGATTTTATAAAATATACTAACCCTTGCCGAGGCCGAGAGCGTTGAGGCATGGGATTGTAGGCGTTAGACAACCTTCTGGTTGAGAGTAGTTTGGAGTTCCAGATAATGGAATTGATCACTTCCTTTGTGGAGACTGCGCAGACGATGTGTAGATGGATCTAGAACTTACCCTCGTTGCTGTGGACGAGAGGTGGGAAAGTGCTTAGGAGGAAAATATCCTCAGATACACCCAGCCGAGATTCGAACTCGTTTACATCCCCGTCAACGGTAAATAAGACTTGATGTTCCTGTGTTTATATAGTACACTGTTACATGTTCCTGTGTTTATATAGTACACTGTTACATGTTCCTGTGTTTATATAGTACACACTAACATGTCCCTGTGTTTAGAAAGTACACTGTAACATGTCCCTGTATTTAGATAGTACACACTAACATGTCCCTGTGTTTAGAAAGTACACTGTAACATGTCCCTGTATTTAGATAGTACACTGTTACATGTCCCTGTATTTAGATAGTACACTGTTACATGTCCCTGTATTTAGATAGTCCTGTGTTTATATAGTACACACTAACATGTCCCTGTGTTTAGAAAGTACACTGTAACATGTCCCTGTATTTAGATAGTACACACTAACATGTCCCTGTGTTTAGAAAGTACACTGTAACATGTCCCTGTATTTAGATAGTACACTGTTACATGTCCCTGTATTTAGATAGTACACTGTTACATGTCCCTGTATTTAGATAGTACACTGTTACATGTCCCTGTATTTAGATAGTACACTGTTACATGTCCCTGTATTTAGATAGTACACTGTAACATGTCCCTGTGTTTAGAAAGTACACTGTAACATGTCCCTGTATTTAGATAGTACACACTAACATGTCCCTGTATTTAGATAGTACACTGTTACATGTCCCTGTATTTAGATAGTACACTGCTACATGTCCCTGTATTTAGATAGTACACTGTAACATGCCCCTGTATTTAGATAGTACACTGTAACATGCCCCTATGTTTAGATAGTACACTGTAACATGTCCCTGTGTTTAGATAGTACACTGTAACATGTCCCTGTGTTTAGATAGTACACTGTAACATGCCCCTATGTTTATATAGTACACTGTAACATGTCCCTGTGTTTAGAGAGTACACTGTAACATGTCCCTGTATTTAGATAGTACATTGTTACATGTCCCTGTGTTTAGAAAGTGCACTGTAACATGCCCCTGTGTTTAGAAAGTGCACTGTAACATGTCCCTGCGTTTAGAAAGTGCATGTTCACTCCAATATATCTGTTTTACTCTCGAACAGTTGTTGGCTGCCAGCAAGATTCTCGCAAGAAGCGGATAGAGCACAACAATTGGACGAGAAGAATCAGTGAAACGTTCTCAGCGGGGGTCCCTAGACCGTATCACCCCCTCCTACACAACCCACACACACGCCACTACCTGGCCAGGCATTCCAGGGACAAACCATTCATTACGGCAACATCTTCATACCTCTCTCAAGAATCTGCTCCCCTGGTTGCCCGATTCCCGATACGTCAAGTTAGTGGGTTAGTTAGTTCCTGCCTTCTTCGTAGGGGTGGGGGAGGGCGATCGGGTGGGGAGCATATCCTGAACACAGGGACGAGGGTTTGGACCTCAGGAGACACATATAGTCCAATTCTCTCAGGAGACACACACAGTCCAATTCTCTCAGGAGACACATACAGTCCAATTCTCTCAGAAGACACATACAGTCCAATTCTCTCAGGAGACACATACAGTCCAATTCTATCAGGAGACATATACAGTCCAATTCTATCAAGAAACACACACAGTCCAATTTTCTCAGGAGATATATTTAGTCTAATTTCCTCAATATAGATTTGAAATCCCTCATTGTGTTAATTCAGAAATGTCTGAGATAAATCGCAACTTTTCCCCCCTTCCCATGTTTATTAAATTTGACCTCCTTTGGGTCTATTTTGCCCTGAAACTGTTTCGGACCTGTGTTCCCACAACCGTCACCCCTCCGACCATCAGTGCGCATGCGCGGGTACTTTGTTGCCGGTGTAACGAGCCGTGGTCCGGATTGCGACCAACCTAGAAAGGTAGCAGCACTTTTTTGGGTTTTCAAGGTCATTTCACATTCTAATAATAATAATATTATCTGTCAGTTTGAGTTACACGCTGAGAACCAAAGCACACAAGTTTTGAACGGGCTGATCACTATATTCCAACCGATTTGGCGCTAATTTGTTTACGAGGTTCGGGGTAGTAAGGACCTTTCACAACTAGACGAAGCTGAGGGCTATGAACACCGGCCATATAGAGAGTAATATAATGACATCAGGACTGGAAAAACATATTTTCACAAATATCGGTCTCGCGACCAACTTGAGTTAAGGGTGACCTGGTGGTCTAGGGGTAAGGTGTCGGACTTCTATGCTGGCGGCCGGGGTTCAATCCTCGGTCCCGGCATAGATTTATCTGATTACCAAACCCTTCCTTCACCTCTGAAAATACATCTTGTGAATGTGAGAAATGCCAGGCCTCCCACCGTGGTTCGGATTCCACGTTAAACTGTAGGTCCTCCATTTCATCTCACAATCCCCCTACCATTACACATTAGCGTAAGTGCGTATAAACCCGAACGGGTAGTAAGACGTGGTGCTAATAATAATAATACTAATACAATAGAATTCCTCTTGACGTAAGCTGTGACGTCAAGTGTACCACGTGTTCCTCCCAGCCAATCATGTTGCCAGCAATGTCAACACGGCTATTTAGTACTTCATATGCTTGTTTATAGGGCAGTCTTACCTTGACTGATTACACTATGGTCCTATCTGATAGCTACACCATAGTGGAACTAAGCTAGGTAGCAGTCTTACCTTGACTGATACACTATGGTCCTATCTTATAGCTACACCATAGTGGAACTAAGCCAGGTAGGACTGCTAGATTACAGGGTAAGAGAAGGGTTCATAAGGACAGCCTAGATTAAAAACGACTTGACATAAATTGTGAATCATAATAAAGTATTTAAAAATAATAAGTAATTGATATTTTTTTAAAGTTGTAGAATTAAAAATTATATTAATTATAAATATCTATTGATATTTGATCAGGTCTCTAAATTAGTTAGCGATACCGTCGGTAGATAGCACTGTCATCGCCCAAAAACTGTCACCCATGTCCTAAGTATAATAAAATATAATATTGTGTGCAGATTTGTGTGGGCGAAGGCGAGGATGTGAGGTTTAGGATACTTTCTACTCTACCTCTATTGGTCTAACTCGGAGATTAGAAGAGAAGTAATGACATCCTAGCGAGGAGTAGAGCTTTAGGATACTTTCTACTCTACCTCTATTGGTCTAACTCACAGATTATAATAGAAGTACTGACATCCTAGCGAGGAGTAGAGCTTTAGGATCCTTTCTACTCTACCTCTATTGGTCTAACTCGCAGATTAGAAGAGAAGTACTGACATCCTAGCGAGGAGGCGAGCTTTAGGACCCTTTCTACTCCACCTTTATTGGTCTAATTCGTAGATTAGAAGTGAAGTACTCACATCCTAGCGAGGAGGCGAGCTTTAGGATACTTTCTACTCTACCTCTATTGGTCTAACTCGGAGATTAGAAGAGAAGTACTGACATCCTAGCGAGGAGAGCTTTAGGACCCTTTCTACTCCACCTCTATTGGTCTAACTCGGAGGTTAGAAGAGAAGTGAAGTAGTCTACTGACATCCTCGAGCCGCTATGGACTAATAATGTTCCACATCCCATCAACGCTAGAAGTACTCTTACATTCACCCGTAAGCACAACATGAAAAAAGGTTGTAATCCCCGCTACAATGGGGCTTACAACAATAGCTCGCGCACCCACTCGAAACACACGGCTGCAACAATGCGCACCTTCTTGTGGAGAGGAGGCCATTGTTGGAGGCGTTCCGCGGACAAAAACACGCAGGTTTGCCAACAAATAAAAGTGTATTTAGCTTTCTGTTGGAGAGTCCACGGCTCCCTCTGTTCACCCTGTATATAAAAATGAGGGCTGTTCAATATATTTACACTCGACAAACAAACACAATCGCATTAGATAGTTTTTGTATCTGGATGAAAAGAAAAAATAAGGTTATGTATATAGATTTTCCTGTTTGAACAACTCGACGTAAGAGGTTTATTTAAAGTTTCCAAAAGATGTTAACATTTGTTAATATTGTGTTCTCTTGCGGGAAACTTTTGTGGAGCAGTTGGTATGAAGGTAGAAAGTATTCATTTGTATATAGCATTTTAATATTTTATTGTTGTTATTACAAACGTAATGATAATAATAATAATCAAAAGTGAAAACTGCAGAGAACAAGACTTGACGTATGAATAAATGAAATTAGATCTAGTAACTTTTCTAGGTGTCAGGTCAGTGACAATACCACCATCCAGCGGTAGTGACAATACCACCATCTAGTGATAGTGCTGGCATGCCAGAAGAGTTGCCTACACTTCAGGCAACTCATCAAACAATGTTAGCAGTTCCATAGCGACACCGCTAACCATGTGTTCCTCGCACCAATAATGTCGTTATAGTAACATCTTCCACCGTTTTCTATTTGGTACGTTCATCAAATCATCCTGTAGATACAATATTGACCTCGCTGTGTGAATTGCAATGGTCTACAGTCTTCGGAAAGATTATTTCATCTCAAATATATATTCTAGCAAAACTACACTGTTACTCCCCCTGATTGTCAACAAATACCCCATCTCCTGATTGTCAACAAATACCCCATCTCCTGATTGTCAATACACACCCCATCTCCTCCTGATTGTCAACACAGTCATTTCCCCCCGATTGTCAACACAGCCTTCTTTCCCCTGATTGTCAACATAGCCCCTCTCCCCCTTATTGTCAACACTGCCTTCTTTGCCCTGATTGTCAACACAACCTCCTTTCCCCCTTATTGTCAACACAGGCTTATTTACCCCTTATTGTCAACATAGCCCCTTCTCCCCCTGATTGTCAACACAGTCTTCTTTACCCTGATTGTCAACATAGCCCCTCTCCCCCTTATTGTCAACACTGCCTTCTTTGCCCTGATTGTCAACACAGCCTCCTCACCCCGGCCCTATCATCCCTGAATACAACACCAAGTATACCACCCCCTAGCAGCTAATAAGTGTTATTGAAGACACGAGACTCTCTATCACTAACACTAATAGTAGATTAATTTGGGGCTTAACACCGATATATGACTGCCCCTAGTCTGACGGCTGATAATTGTGTCGCCCCTATAGAAGGGGCTTTAATCTTTATTAAAGTCACGGTTGGTATTCCTGTCTTGTAAATAAGTTGCATTCAACAGTGACTCAAGTCTCACGAGGAGTGTGTTGGTCGGTCAACTCGTACTTGACAAGTATTCACTAGGAGTGTGTTGGTCGGTCAACTCGTACTTGACAAGTCTCACAAAGAGTGTGTTGGTCGGTCAACTCGTACTTGACAAGTCCTACAAAGAGTGTGTTAGTTGGTCAACTCGTACTTGACAAGTCTCACTAGGAGTGTGTTGGTCGGTCAACTCGTACTTGACTAGTCTCACAAGGAGTGTGTTGGTCGGTCAACTCGTACTTGACTAGTCTCACAAGGAGTGTGTTGGTTGGTCAGCTCGTACTTGACAAGTCTTCACTAGGAGTGTGTTGGTCGGTCAACTCGTACTTGACAAGTCTCACAAAGAGTGTGTTGGTCGGTCAACTCGTACTTGACAAGTCTCACTAGGAGTGTGTTGGTCGTTCAACTCGTTCTTGACAAGTCTCACTAGGAGTGTGTTGGTCGGTCAACTCGTACTTGACAAGTCTCACGAGGAGTGTGTTGGTCGGTCAACTCGTACCTGCCAAGTCTCACTAGGAGTGTGTTGGTCGGTCAACTCGTACTTGACAAGTTTCCACGAGGAGTGTGTTGGTCGGTCAACTCGTACTTGACAAGTTTCCACGAGGAGTGTGTTGGTCGGTCAACTCGTACTTGACAAGTCTCACTAGGAGTGTGTTGGTCGGTCAACTCGTACTTGACAAGTCTCACTAGGAGTGTGTTGGTCGGTCAACGCGTACTTGACAAGTCTCTTTATCAGCGATCCTATTTAGGTTGATCTCCAATCATTAAGGATTTTAAACCTAAATAATTTTAGTTGATCATTAACAATTATTAATTATAAGGTGATTGTTGATCAAGTCGTTGGTCAAATTAACAATTTAATAACTGACTCAAATCAACTGTTACATTCTCCGAATATTGTATTGACACTAACCTATCACTTTAGATGGTTGAAATATAACTAAGCAACTCCCATTTTAACATATTTTCAATATTAATTAATACAAATTAACCGTGCTACTAAGTGCGATTAATATTTAAGATTAATAATTTAAAGTAGGGTGTCTTTGAATGATTTTGTTTAGCTATTCAATGAAGTTATAATGAATGGCTGATATGCATAGCATCTACAAGAAATAAACGTACTTTTATTAGTATTATTATTATTATTATTATTATTATTATTATTATTATTAGCACCGCGTCTTACTACCCGTTCGGGTTATAAGCACTTACGCTAATATGTAATGGTTAGGGTGATTGTGAGATGAAATGGAGGACCTACAGTTTAACGTGGGATCCGAACCACGGTGGGAGGCCTGGCATTCCCCACATTCACATGCTGTGATTAATACACGTCTTGTCAGAGGTGAAGGAAGGGTTTGGTAATCAGTGCCGGGACCGAGGATTGAACCCCGGCCGCCAGCACAGAAGTCTGACACCTTACTCCTAGACCGCCAGGTCACCAACGTACTTTTATTTATTATTTATGTTTGTGTTTTAATTATATTGTGATTTAAAAAATAATTTAAATACTCTAATAAATTGTTGTATAGTCTAACTATAGCCTCTATGTATTTATTTAATCATACATTATAACAACAATAATTTAATAAATTCAAGCAAATTAAACAAAGTAAATAATAAAAAAAAGATATGTATAAATTTTGGGATAAGTTACAGTCATTTTTTCAAAATACAGCAGTTCTTCAAAATATTAACATTTTTATTTTCCTTGACTATTTAGTTGAATCTTTTGTCTGAGAATTTTGATCCCTAATTAACTCTGTTACAACCGACAACCTTTCTTGATCTAGGATCAAAATGATTTACTTACTATCCGGTGATTAAAGCATCATTATTATTATTAACGTTGGCGATGCCAACTGTAGACGTTTAATTTCGTGACGCACGTAATATATCTCGTTGAACACGTCAGTATTTAAACACGAGTCTACGCAATCGACTTGACCTATTCATTGAATTACCTTGCCTTGACCAAACATGGCAGCTTTCTCTAGCTTTAGTTTTGCCATAGCTTAAGGTTAGTTAGTATTTTACAACCATTAAATTATGGAGTAAATTTCATTATATTTGTTTACATATATTCAAAACACTGGTCTCATATGAGCATTTAAATTTATTAGATCAAATTATGTGTCTTTATTGGTGACCTGGTGGTCTAGGGGGTAAGGTGTCGGACTTCTGTGCCGGGGGTCCGGAGGTTCAATCCGCGGTCCCGGCACAGATTTATCTGATTGCCAAACCCTTCCTTCACCTCTGACAAGACATCTTGTGAATGTGGGGAATGCCAGGCCT
>CABFVX010010551.1:0-13612 GCA_902151425.1 Timema shepardi | reverse complement strand
GGGGGCGACTACCTTTCTCCCTTTTCCCCGGTTGTTATAGGTAACTAGTAACCCTTTAAACAACCCAAATGTTTCCACCTTTTCTCTCCTCTCAATTTTCTCTATGATGCCTCAACTGCCAAGGGTCATTACGTTGATGATCATAAATGGATACAAACTATTCAGGAATGGTATTGATAACACAGTTGGTGGCACTGATCTCTTTGGAAGCGACAGGGGTGAGATCTTCAGCCATAGGTGACAACGCATCAGCGGCAACATTAGTCTTTCCAGAAATATGATGTGTGGTGAATTTGAAGCGGGACAACCTCCACACCCATCTACCTATCTTTCCCAATTGCTTGGGATGTCGCCACATCCAAGCAAGAGCCATGTTGTCGGTGTACAACTCAAATTCTCTTTGCTCCAGGTATTCGGAAAACCGCTCGACACCGAACACGCAGGCAATACACTCCTTTTCGTACGCGCTATACCTCGCTCAGAGTCAGTAAGTGTTCGACTGGCGAACGATACCGGCCGAACACCATCAGGCGACCTCTGGGATAAGACAGCGCCCAAAGCTACTGACGACCCATCAACATGTAGCCAAAAGGGGAGCGAAAAATCTGGCATTCTCAGGACCTCAGGGGAGATAAGCTTTTGTTTCAGATTTTCAAATGCATTAGATTGATAAGATTCCTTATTAAGGGCCACCATACATATGCTTTTGAAAACCTCTTTCTAACTAGAATTCAACCAATGAAAAGCTTATTCGGCCCACACACTACCGAATGCAGTTAAGTGTTTGACCCATGACTCTAAGTTTGGCCAGAAGTCTAAAACCGACCTGGTTACTTATGGCAACCAAGTGTAACTAAGTATAACGGTTTGTTTCCATAAAAACATACAATTCACTCAACGTCAATTATTATGTTGATGCATGAAATGACTTAACTCTTTTAGTTTTCAATGTGTCAAATCTCTAATAATGCTGTGCTGATCAATTTCAAACGGTGTGTAAATCAAGCTCCACACTCTGCAACTTCGAAACACCACCACACATAATTGAGAGGTGTTATTGTCTCAGTGTTTTTTCAGAAATATATGTGAACTATTATAATTTATTTCACATAATATTATCCATATAAAATCAAAAGAGAAAAAGTTTCAAGCCAGACACATTTTTCATGTCTTACTTATTTCATGAGGTGTAGTGTGTTTTATTTTTTTCCAAGCCGTGTGTAAAAGATATCCATTTTACATTTTAGACTCTGTAGTCGTTGTTCATGTCTTACTATGGCCACCATAAACCGATAGGATCTCTCACACAATTGGAATGAGACTTGTAATGTGATATGTTTGGAAACTGGGACACAATGTTAATTTTCATATTTTTGTAGAAAATAAGGGGTTTAAAATTATTTTTAGTAGTCTATATTGCATTAACTAGATGTATCATAGAATGTAATATAATATAGCATGATAATTTCATAGAGATAATTATGTTCAGGCTTAAGCTATCAAATGGCATCTCTGCTGGGTAGAAAAAAAGAACAGCGTTTACGGGGAAACCGAAGTGGCAAAAGAGATGCTGTCCATAAAGAGTGTGTACTGTATTTTAATACTGAAACGGGCCTGATGGGGAGATCAATGTTCATATTCAGCTCAGGTCTACTGAAGCTAGTTTTTCCTAAATGGTTTCCCACTCTCTTTCCACGCAAATGCTGGTAAAATGAAGTAGAGTTAATATATATGCGTATAACCTTAACGGTTAGTAAGACACCGTTATAAATAAAACTAACTTGTCTGTAATCATTTTATAGAATTGGTGCCTTGTTTATAAATATGAATCAATCACTCGATTATTAATTTAAAAAGGAAATATGGTGTTTAGTTATTATATAAATCATAGGCCTATATTAAAACCTATATTTTTAGAATATTCAAACAAAAACTGCAAAAACAATGTATTGTTGTTTCTGCAAACTTTATAATTAATTAGTACATTTATAACTAGCTAGTATATAAGCCTGTCAGAGACTAGAAAACTAAACTTGAATTATTAGGATGAAGCTTATATTTTTTGTACAAGCTGGAAAACAGCTCTGAGAAATGATTTTTTTTTAAATAAATGCGGGTTGAAAAAGGGCCTTCTCGAAATTATTTGAATTATAAATTTGAAGTGTGGTTTGATAAAAAAAAATGTCATGGTGCACCTTACAGACTTTTTTTCTCCTTTATTTTAAAAACGGAGACATTTGATTAAAACTTGTAAGATTTGTGAAAAGAAAATACTTTGTTGCAGAAACATAATGGGAAAATAAAGCATTACATTCCACTAAAGAACACAAATAAAATAATTACGCTTTTACAGACATATTGGGAAAAGAGGAACATCTCTGTACACCAAATAGCATAGCAATCAATTCACACTTTTCAAACTACCTAAATTATTATTATTATTATTATTATTATTATTATTATTATAGCACCGGGCTATACGCACTTACGCTAATGTGTAATGATAGGGTAATTGTGAGATGAAATGGAGGACCTACAGTTTAACGTGGAATCCGAACCACGGTGGAGGCCTGGCAAAACTACCTCAATTAAAAACACATATATTTGCTTATATCTTGGAAACTGCGGGTTTGATAAAAATATATTTCAAATATAAGTGTTTTACTTTTAATACTACTACAACCTTACAACCATAGGTAGATCCTGAATTTGTATGTAGTAAGCAAAAAATATGTTAACAAATCAGTTAAAATACGTAACATTGAATAAACCTTTGGTCGAAAGAAATACTGGTCCTAAGGGGTGGGGGGTAGGAATGCATTCTGTTTATGGAGGTTTGTCGTTTGGACTTCTTGGCTTATTTCCTTGGTTGACACCTCATGGTTTTTTTCTTTTGCTCCACTGTTGTCGGCTCTTTGAAAACAAGTGAAAGTCAGATCACTCAAAAAATTTTAAGCTAATTTTTCTGTAGGCCCTAATTCTTTTTTCGTCTGAGTTTAAATGTTTGAACTTGACACACCAATATTAATTTTTCACTTAAATGTATGGATATGGTTGATCTTATTTGCTTTTTAAAATACTGTTTTATGCGCCGTATTATTGTATTATATTTCCAATTACATTTCCTTGATTGATTTTGGGCATCCGTTTTCATCATTTGTAATTTTCCTTGCCCCTTTACATCCGTTTATTTTACTGTCCAAAGAATAACAGGAAAATGAGGTGGTAAGATTCAATAATTATTGCTTTTACAACTCATTGACTTGTGCTTACAAATACATGCCATGCAAGAGACTTGCTGCTGAGGCCACCATCTGAAAACCTTGTGATCCCCTTAACAGCATGAGAAACCTCGGACACACAGAACAGGATTCCTCAAAATTAGTGACAAATCAATTAAAAGTATTTTCTCCAAGAAATACATAAAATTAATACAACAATAGAAAAATATGCCATATAAGTAAAATTAAAACAAAATACAGTTCCAAACCTATTTCACTAACATTTAGCTTTTCACATTTCTAAATGGCAGGGTTTACATATGTATATATTGTAGCGTTCATCGACATGAGTGTACAAATAAAATAAATTAAACTTCCCCATCATACTGCAGCTGATGTCAACAGGGAACACTAACGCGAGTTACAATCAAAACAGACCCACTCATCCGCGCGTTGGATGTAATACTGAACCCAGATTGTGTATTAGATTTGTGCCAAAGATCTTAGTGGCAAAGATCTTTCATTGTGAAGATGTTCTACTCACCCCTGGTTTAGGAGGAGTTCTGGACTGAAAGGAACATTCTAGATGTATATTCTCATGCGCGTGTGCGGTTCACGAATGATCCATGTTTGTCCCCCACCCATTTTTCCCGTCTTTCATTTTATGGGTTGCGTTGAAGATATAGTGGCGTTTGAGCGTTCAGACGTCACTCTTGGGCGTGATCAGATCGGGAGCAGGAGAAGAGCTAGCTTCGAGAAATATAAAATGTAAGGTCAACATTTCTTTTCGGCTTAATTAATATTTCTTTTTTATATCATGTTAACTTCTTATTCAAAATTCTCTTTTGGTTATTTAATTTTAAATTTATAATAATTGTAAATAAGCCCGACTTCACTTCTAAGTCGATTAGTTTCAAGATCGAGTCATGTATTTCGATGATCGATCTTTATTTTGTTCTTCGATAATAATATATAAAAATCGACTATAACCTTTAGGATGTTTACGATATGTTACCATCGACAAAAGAGTCAATTTAGAATCTCATGAATATTGTATTGTTCGGTCTTTTGATAATAGATTTAAATATGTTTATGGATTCAGTAAAGCTTCTAAAATTCAATGATAGTTCTTTTATCCATGACCATAGATAAAGGATATATATAGAATGGACACTCTCTGTATAGCAGCTAGAACACGATTTGCAGCGCTTGAGTGGTTGGCCGCCAAACTACGGCTTTAGTGCAAAAGTGTGCTAAATGAATAATTATATTTTAACCTTGCCTGTTTTTTTGCTGATTAAAAAATATGAAAAGGAAAATTAAAAGAAAATATACCATCATCTGGTAAATGCTGGTCTGCTTGCACATTTCTACAGTCATTAGTTGTTTATTGTTTGCTAATCAAACATAATAAACAAATATTCTAGTTTAGGAGGAGCTTTGGACTGAAAGGAACATTCTAGATGTATATTCTCATGCGCGTGTGCGGTTCACGAATGTTCCATGTGTACCCCCCACCCCTTTGTGCCGTCGTTCCTTTTCTGGGTTGCGTTGAATATATAGTGGCGTCTGAGCGTTCAGACGTCACTCTTGGGCGTGATCAGATTGGGAGTAGGAGAAATATAAAATGTAAGGTCAAAATTTCTTTTCGGCTTCATTAATATTTCTTTTTTATATCATGTTAACTTCTTATTCAAAATTCTTTTTTTGGTTATTTAATCTTAAATTTATAATAATTGTAAATACGCCCGACTTCACTTCAAAGCCGATTAGTTGCAAGATCGAGACATGTATATCGATGATCGGTCTTTATTTTGTTCTTCGATAATAATAAATAAAAATCGACTATAACCTTTAGGATGTTTACGATATCTTACCATCGACAAAAGAGTCAATTTAGAATCTCATGAAAATTGTATTGTTCAGTCTTTTGATAGTAAATTTAAATATGTTTATGGATTCAGTAAAGCTTCTAAAATTCAATGATAGTTTTTTTTATCCATGACGTTTCAACGTTAACTCTCGCAATTTGTTGGCAAAATGGTATAATTGTTAATACAAAAAAAAAGAAGGAATGTAAATATTTGGGTAGAATTCTAAGTAAATATTATGTGGCTAGTTAAATTGCTGTATAGGTCTATATTCTAACTGTTTGGGAGAAATATTTTGTAAAATTTATCCAACTAAGGATATCCTCTTTATTGATCTATTGTCTTGTAACACATGAACTCGTAAATATTTTTCTATATATTGTTTTTTAAATGATCAATGCCATTTTACAGTATTGGGTTATTTTATGATAATGGCTTTATTTTAAGTACTAAAATTTGTTTAATAATATAAACCATGCGGGTTTTCCCTATATATATCCATACATATATTGCTTGCATACGCTAATGATGTCTCAACAAATTCGTAAATATCAATTTTGTCATATTATATTAATTATATATATTTCTCAAAGTATTGATTGCCTGTTAAATAAATACTAACTTGAAAACATTTCCTATTCTTATTAATAACTTTAATCCACCATATCCTAGGTATTTTAATTTATGTGTGTTATTGATTGAGTCTTTTGTCTTTATTCTGGTGTACCTTTTTTAGAGATTAATTCTTCGTTCTTTTAACTATCTCTGGAGATAGACCGTTCTCTTATTGAACTCCGCAACGGGTGGGAGCTGCGGGGTCTGAGTTTTGAATGTTTGTCCACAGACAATCAAAGCAAAGAACTCCAAGCACTCGCGCCTATTACCATTTTTTGCCCTGTTATATTTTGTTATATTTGGACCTCCTGTATTCCCCTTAATCTTGTTAAGGAGGGTTCAATATGAGTACATAAAAATTCAGGCTATGTGATAAGTTATTTTGTGTTTCAAATAGATGCACATTTATGATAAAAATTAAAAACGTTTGATTATGTAAAGTAAACTTAGTCATTTAAATGTGAAAATGAGGAGTTCCCGTCATTTGGCTTAAAGTGTAGGCCAAATGTCTTTAGGACAAACGACTTTTAGGCCAAATGTCTTTGGTGAATTTAATTGTTAGGTCAAATGACTGTTGCCAAGTTAATTTTTAGGCTAGATGACTTTTTGTAAAATAAATCTTTAGACCATTTATTTAAAATGTGTTTATGTTGTCTCCAGAAACTTTAGTTATGATTTGTAGTGATGCTACTAGATGGCTGGGTGTGTAATATTTAGTTAAATAGTATATACTACCGTTTCAAAATGCATTTATCTTCTCTCAATTTACTACTTCCCAAGGTATTGAGCAGCACGTCCATAGGCCTGTAGTACCACTTTTGGGTGATGAACTTTTTGCATTGTCAAATCTTTGAATTAGTCTTATGCCATTTTGTACCACAAATAAAAAGTTTTTGTACTCGCACCCGTTTTGAGTAATTAGCATATAAATATGGCCACTCCATGTTAATAATTTTGTATTATTTTGAATTTTGAACATTTTTCAGTGCCAAAGTATATTTTATCGGTCTTTTTGTGTATATTTGTTTATTTATTTTGTTAAATGAATTGATCAACCATTCATTTTTTTACAATTATATTAACTCACTCGAGTTTGCCCACGGCTACGCTCACATTAAGTTGGGTGAATTAACTCATTTCTAGTGAATCATATAAACCAGGTTTTCTCAAAGTCTATGCACTTGAGCCTTACATGAACATTAAAAGTAATTGTTAAGCCTCTCTTAAAATAAAAATTACTTTTTATTTATGTTAATATACAAAATAAGGTATTTATTATTTCATTAATTTCCTTATTCACTGATATGAAATTTGTAGAAGTTTATTAAGAATAGTAAATTTTTTTTAAATATTCATAAAATATCACGTTTGTTTTAACATTTTATGGTGTAAATATTATTCATGTAAAATATGTACTTTGTCATTTGAAAGAATGAGTTTTTTTCCCTATCACAGAGATGGTTCATATCAGCTTCTGTTTATATAACACACAAAGGAAGTTATATTTCAACTGCTATTCGACTTCTGTAACTCAAATTATCATATTTGTTGAGAAATTACTTTCATACAAATGTATGTAAATGCAAATATTAACATTAATTGTATTGCTTCATAAGTTCAAACAGAATATTATTTTTTTACAGTCAAATCAGAATGTATCTAGTTGAAGGAAATGAACAATTGGTAAACAGATAAAAATATGCTATGCCTCTCACCTGAGATTCCCTCGCGCCTCGTAGTTTGAGAAACCCTAATCAAATAATCCTACCCACCCCCAATCATAATTTCTCTAACTCCCATTTAAACATTTAGAGCTTTAAGACTTATTTCGTTATCTATTAGCTGTACTTATACCTGCCAGCCAAATTTCAATTTTCCACTACATCTAAAAGCTTTTTTTATATAAATTCTTCCCTCCCTCCCTCCTAGAAGGGAGCATGAGTAATTTTACAGTTTATATAGCATTAAATTTGTTTGGCCAAAATAAATAAAATATTTGTTCCGTAGCAACATAGAGCTTAGTATCCTGCATATGCTAATATCAATAAATGTTGAATATCTTTCAAGAATGTCCTGTAATTTTGTCAAAACATTTAAATAAAAAGAAAAAGTTATGACAAATTGAATGTATAAGTTTTGGAAATATTGAGCTACCCATTCCCTTTCATCCCACCATTTCTTCAAATCACACTGAAAAATTTCAAATTTTAGGATTTATTTGGTTATCTTGATAGGTCCTTATACACAAGGTTTCGCATTGATCTCTGTATAACTCATTAATCTCTATTATATAAATGAACGGACATCTGTGGCTGAAATTTTCAAACTGTCGGCCCCTTACCATTGTATCGACCTTACCCTTACCATCTAGCCATAAACATTAATAAAATCTTTAGTTAAGATGGAATCTGCCCACCCCCACGAAAACGTAAGAAATTACTGATCACACCCATCACATGAACTCGTAAATATTTTTCTATATATTGTTTTTTAAGTGATCAATGCCATTTTACAGTATTGGGTTATTTTATGATAATGGCTTTTTTTAAAAGTACTAAAATTTGTTTAATAATATAAACCATGTGGGTTTTCCCTAAATATATTCATACAAATATTGCTTGCATGCGCTAATGATGTCTCAAATATTTCGTAAATATCAATTTTGTCATATTATATTAAATATATATATTCATCAAAGTATTGATTGCCTGTTAAATAAATACCAAATTGAAAACATTTCCTATTCTTATTCATAACTTTAATCCACCATGTCCTAGGTGTTTTATTTTATGTGTGTTATTGATTGAGTCTTTATTATGGTGTACGTTTTTTAGAGATTAATCTTCGTTCTTTTAACTATATCTGGAGATAGACCGTTCTCTTATTGAACTCCGCAACGGGTGGGAGTTGCGGGGTCTGAGTTTTGAATGTTTGTCCACAGACAATCAAAGAACTCCAAGAACTCGCTCTTATTACCATTTTTTGCACCGTTATATTTTGTTATATTTGGACCTCCTGTATTCCCCTTACTCTTGTTAAGGAGGGTTCAATATGAGTACATAAAAATTCAGGCTATGTGATAAGTTATTTTGTGTCTCAAATAGATGCAGATTTATGATAAAAATTAAAAATGTTTGATTATGTAAAGTAACCATAGTCATTTTCATGTGAAAATGAGGAGTACTCGTCATTTGGCTTAAAGTGTAGGCCAAATGTCTTTAGGACAAACGACTTTTAGGCCAAATTACTTTGGTGAATTTAATTTTTAGGTCGAATGACTGTTGCAAAGTTGATTTTTAGGACAGATGACTTCTTGTAAAATTAATTTTTAGACCATTTATTTAAAATGTGTTTATGTTGTCTCCAGAAACTTTCGTTATGATTTGTAGTCTACTAGATGGCGAGGAGTGTAATATTTAGTTAAATAGTATATACTACCGTTTCAAAATGCATTTATCTTCTCTCAACTTACTACTTCCCAAGATAGAGAGCAGCACGTCCATTAGCCTGGAGTACCACTTTTGGGTGTTGAACTTTTTGCATTGCCAAATCTTTGAATTAGTCTTATGCCATTTTGTACCACAAATAAAAAGTTTGGTACTCGCACCCGTTTTGAGTAATTAGCATATAAATATGGCAACTCCATGTTAATAATTTTGTATTATTTTAAATTTTGAACATTTTTCAGTGCCAAAGTATATTTTATCTGTCTTTCTGTGTATATTTGTTTATTTATTTTGTTAAATGAATTGATCAACCATTCATTTAAAAAAAATTATATTAACTCACTCGAGTTTACCAAAGGCTTCGCCTATATTAAGTTGGGTAAATTAACTCATTTCTAGCGAATCATCTAAACCAGGTTTTCTCAAAATCTATGCACTTCACCATTAAACATTAAGCCTCTCTTAGAATAAAAATAACTTTTTTTTACGTTAAAATACAAAATAAAGTATTTATTATTTCATTAAATTCCTTATTCACTGATAGGAACTTTGTAGAAGTTTATTAAGAATAGTAAATTTTTTTTTAAATATTCATAAAATATCACGTTTGTTTTAACATTTTATGGTGTAAATATTATTCATGAAAAATATGTACTTGTCATTTGAAAGAATTTGTCATTTGAAAGAATGAGTTTTTTTCCCTATCACAGAGATGGTTCATATCAGCTTCTGTTTATATAACACACAAAGGAAGTTATTTTTCAACTGCTATTCGACTTCTGTAACTCAAATTATCATATTTGTTGAGAAATTACTTTCATACAAATGTATGTAGATGCAAATATCAACATTAATTGTATTACTTTATAAGTTCAAACAGAATATTATTTTTTTACAGTCAAATCAGAATGTATCTAGTTGAAGGAAATGAACAATTGGTAAACAGATAAAAATATGCTGTGCCTCTCACCTGAGATTCCCTCGCGCCTCGTAGTTTGAGAAACCCTCATCAAATATCCCTAATCACCCCCAATCATAATTTCTCTAACTCCCATTTAAACATTTAGAGCTATAAGACTTATTTCGTTATCTATTAGCTGTGCGTATACCTGCCAGCCAAATTTCAATTTTCCACTACATCTAAAGGCTTTTTTTTAAATAAATTCTTCCCTCCCCCCTAGAAGGGAGCGTGAGTAATTTTACAGTTTATATAGCATTACATTTGTTTGGCCAAAATAAATAAAATATTTGTTCCGTAGCAACATAGAGCTTAGTTTTCTGCAAATGCTAATATCAATAAATGTTGAATATCTTTCAAGAATGTCCTGGAATTGTGTTAAAACATTTAAATAAAAAGAAAAAATTATGACAAATTTCCAGGAAACCTTTGACAGATATTCTAGATCTGTTTATATTAGCATGTGCATAAAACAAAACTTTATGTTACTACTGGAAAAATGTTTAATTTATTTTGCCAAAAAATGTCAACTCTAAAAAAACAACTTAAAATGCTTGTGCTCCATTCTGCTGCACTTTAATTTCATGGAGTTCTATTTTAAATGTTCAGACTCGAGACTTATTTGGAAGTATGCATTTACCGGCCTGCCAAATTTTAATATTATATCACATTGCATTGAGATGTTTCTATTGATTTAGTAGATTTAGAGCCTCCCCCATTCCCCTTTAACACAACTCACTTTAAGAAATTTAAAGTCTAATATTATTTTGGCTATTTGGAGTTTGATTTATCTCTAACTATCTGATTTTTTTAAAATTTAATATCTCATCTTATAATTTATTTTTCTATTATAGTCCATTACCATTATTTTCCAGGATGTCATTTTAAATTACTATTATTTAAATGTTTATTTGTTTTTGTTCCCATACTTGCTTAGCTAATTTTAAGTTCTTTACCACACGGAGAGGTAATTGAATGTATAAGTTTTGGAAATATTGAGCTACCCATTCCCCTTCATCCCGCCATTTCCCCAACTCCCACTGAAAAGCTTAAAATTTAAGATTTATTTGTTTATCTTGATGGGTCCTTATACACAAGGTTACGCATTGATCTCTGTATAACTAATTAATCTCTATTATATAACTGAATGGACATCTGTTGCTGAAATTTTCAAACTGTCGGCTCATTACCGTTGTGTAGGAGAGAAGGAAATTTTCGGGTATCTCATTCTCTCTTACACCCATACAAGGCAATGTGTCATTTTGACATCGTTCACTTAAATAAATAATATAGATTATAATTCACAAAATAAAATGTTAAGTTATCAGTTACATAAACATATTGTATACGTTTTTTTCGCGAATAAACTATAAAAATATATAAATTGAGGTTTAAATATGTTTAGTATGTATAATAAGATTACAAAAACGATAAAATTTGAATTGAGATAAGTTTCGCGGGCGCTGGGGGCGGCCCCAGATGGTGAATGGAAATGTATCCACCTCACTCCTATCCTCCAAGAAAAGAAAATCCTACCCCAACAAGCAACTCTTTACTACCTTTGCCACCGCCGGACTCCACTGGGATAACCGTCTAGGTCAAACTTCTAGTCAGAGAATAACGCTGGCGCCACTGGCGGCTCCAGATGGGGAATGGATATGTAACCAACCGCGTCAAACCTATTCCCTACAGTCAAGTTAAACCTTTCGATCCTTCCTGGAAATAGACTCACCAAATCACTCACAGCTCACCGTCATACCTTAAACACACCTCCCCAAGTCCCAAGAAAAGAAAATCCTTCCCAACTCCCANTTAAACACACCTCCCCAAGTCCCAAGAAAAGAAAATCCTTCCCAACTCCCACGAACCAACGCAATCACCCACAGCTCACCATCATACCTTAAACACACCTCCCCACATCCCAAGAAAATAAAATCCTCCCCAACTTCCAAGAACCCTCACTTATATTCCACCTCACAGGGACATTTACTAATCACACTTGTAATTCTTTTGCAGCATTGAAATTTACTAATACTTGTAATTCTCTTACAGCCTCATTTCATATGTTTCATTTCATAGGTATTAAATTTCATTCACAAGGTTAAGAGTCACGACAGTGACTCGGTACTCAAAAAAAATCAGCTCTTTCGCAGACACCCTGGCTTGGCGTAACTGTCAAGTCAGTATTTCTGAGTCGGGCAACAGCCGAACGGCTGAGATAAGTTTAAAAATATCAATTTTAATTATTTAAATATGGGGTTTGACGTTAATGTTTTTTCAAATAATGGGTTGTGATATTATATTTATCAAATAGTAACACAATATAAATACAGTAAGTTAAGTTATGATTCTATACTACCACGTAATTTTGAGATAATGATAATTCAAAGTAAGATTTTTTGTGTTCCATCTATCTTCCCATATTCTTACCAATACAATACAGTAAGTTCAGTTATGTTTCCATGTTGCTATTAAATTTTGGAAGGAGTGTATTTCAAAGTAGTGTTTTGTGTAGCACATCTATCTCTTCACATTCTCTCTCTCTCTTTCTATCTGACACTTTCTCTCTCACACATACACAATTTCTTTAACATACACTTTCTCACACATTCTCTCCACTATAAACACTTTCACACATTATATTTATGACACTTGTTCTTAAACTCTCTTTAAATTCATTCACTTTCTCTCAAACGCTTTCTATCAAATTATTATTCTCTCACAAACTTTCTCTCACCTACTCTCACATAATAATTTTCCCTCAAACACCCTTTCTGTCTCAAACAACCTATTTGTCTCAAACTCTTTCTCTATCTCAAAATATTTCTCAGAATATCTCTCTCTCAAATCCCTCTTTCCCTCAAACACTTTCTCTCTTTCGAACTTTTATCACAATCAAACTATTTCTATAGTCTCAAACTCTCTCTCAAACCCTCTTTATATTATACTCTCAGTCTCAATCTTTCTCTCTACCTCTCTTTCACTTCAAATTCTCTAATTTTTTCTCTTTCTCTAATTGTTTCTCTCAAAGTCTTTCATTCACGCTCTCATATTTTATCTCTCTTTCACACATTATTCCTCAGTGTCTCTTTTACAAAATTTCACTCACACTCTCACATACTCTCTTTCTTTCTTACACACATTCCATTAACATTTAATCAGGCATTCTCTCTCTCACATACTCTCTATTTCACACAAATACACTCTCACTTTCTCTCCCTCTCTCTCTCTCTCTCTCTCTCACACACACATACTCATTTTCTCTCTAACTAATAATAATAATATTAATAATAATAATAATTATTATTATTAAGGATCTAGTCGAACCCGTCATTTAAGTTTATATATTTATATGACCATTTTGATATTGAAGTTCCCTGGCAAAATTTATTTCATGCATCGCAGGTTATTAACTTTGATCGTACCCACACCCATGAAAGTATTCGCTGCTTACGGTCGATGTTGGCACATTTTAGCCAGTACATCACAAGTACAACCATT
>CABFVX010010550.1:1121-11674 GCA_902151425.1 Timema shepardi | reverse complement strand
GGGGGGGGGGGGGGGGGGGGGGATTAGGCACTTTTTATGTGAGAGATTGGTGGTGTGCACCATCATTTCGACCTCAAGGAGTTGTAAACAGGAAAAGTGGGCACATTATAGTAGCTAGGATTAAATAGTAAAATATTTATTGTAAATGAATACAATAAAACACCAGAAAATTTAGCTTAGTAAGCCATCCAGCTGAACGTTAGATACCCCGTAAATTAACTTGGGTGAGGCTAACAATTCACAATATACTTAGGGAGGTAAATCATACTACAAGATAGTAGTGCCCGATCCACCTTAGGGGGGAAATCGTGGTGCAAGATAGCTGTGCCCAATCCACCTCAGGAGGGAAATCGTGGTGCATGTTAGCAGTTCCCGATCCACCTTGGGAGGGAAATCATGGTGCATGTTAGCAGTGCCTAGCTCCAGTTTAAATTGATGCGCTTTTCACTTCAATTGCTATGTTTACCTTCCAATGCCATACTCCTAAAAGTACTGAAATGTTATCCTTTAAATTAAATAAACGACCTGACTACGAAGTGAAAAAATTTAGTCAAATTATTGATTTCATGTAAAGAAAATCAGGAAAGCAACTTACATAAAATAAATAGAAATATCGAAGAAGAAAAAAAGTGGGTTTATTCCCGGGTATTAGAAACACACCTTTAAACATATGAGACTTTTTGAAAATCTGATAAAAACATTAAATGAATTATGTATTTTCAATATTACCTTAGTTTTTTTATAGATAAATTTAAATTAAAAGTTTCCCAGTGATATTATTTTACAAAAGGTGTGTTAATTTTGGTAAAATAACCAAATTAAACTACAATTTAAGAGGGTTGTATGGTAGAACACTGAGGCTAGAGACTAACGTTTAGAAATACAGGATTATTTAATAAGTTGGATTTTTTTAATATTTATGTTTTAGCAAAAATTTAGTATCAGAATGTTTCCAACAAGTTAGAAAGTATTAATTTAGGTTTAAAGTAAAAAATAATAATTCAAAGACAACATATGCGATTTTTTTTTTACTTCTGAAACTGAACAAAAAGGTCATAAAACTAGATCTAGCCTTCCTCTATCAAATAACCTCGTGTTTTTATAGGGTCATAACAGATAATGTTGAGAAAATACGGGCCTGTTTTTTTAGGGTTCTATGTAAATTATTACACTTTTTTTTTTTAACAATTTAAGCTCAAAATTTTAGCTTATAAATTGATCAGAACTTTCGCCTACATTTTGGTGAAAACATTATTAAAAAAATATCAAACCATTTAATAAATAATCGGAGATATCTAAACGTATGTAACGCTTCTCAGTGATTTACCATGTAGCACCCTTAGTTGTGTATTTATCATAATCATCATAATCATCATCACCATCATCATCATCATCATCATCATACAAACCGAAAGTTTAGTCAGTTTGTAACTAACCGAGAGAGCTTGAGTTGATACAATTCACTGCATGGCTGGCTGCCTCATCAGTTGTAGGAACACGATCGTATGTGTAGTAATTATTATTATTAGATTTTCGAACATGATTAGTTTAAAATAATAATATCACGTGAAGATAAATGGAACATTTCGTCTCTTTAAAACGGTCCCGACGTAAGTTTGACCAGAATCACTGGAATCCATTAGAATGTTTTTTATAATTTTGCCAAGAAAGTAGCAAAGCACTGTACAGATAATTTTTTTTAATAGGAAATGCGATTAATAAAATGAAAACAAACGTTTTGATGACCAAAATTGATACAATTTGACTATACTATTAGTGTTATTTTATAAATATTGTTAATATCTATCGAAAGCGGCACCTGCGGACCCCACGGCTTGACGTATGAATACGTGAAAATATGTTTAGTAGCTTTTCTGTCTTATAAAAACCTTTATTTAAAAATTGAGCTGTTATTTGTTCTGCATCGAGTAGTAAATGTTGAATAATAAATATAATATGATAAGTGAATATATTTTAACAAATGGACCCTATAATATATATTATATAAACTAAACAAACTTTATAAATTTTTTAACTAATATAAAATGTGAATTAACAATTTAAACTTTATATTAAAACATAAACAATAAGCAAATCTTATTTCTTAGTAATTATGCTGTTAAAACTTGTGAGTTGAGATATAAATTTAAAATTAGATAAAATGATTTGATATTAATTTTAATAAAATGAGAAATTAGGTGTCAATGAACTGTATTATTATTATTATTATTATTATTATTATTATTAGCACCGCGTCTTACCACCCATTCGGGTTATCCGCACTTACGCTAATGTGTAGTGGTAGGGTGATTGTGAGATGAAATGGAGGACCTACAGTTTTAACGTGGAATCCGAACCACGGTGGAGGCCCACATTCACAAGATGTCTTGTCAGAGGTGAAGGAAGGGTTTGGTAATCAGATAAATTTATGCCGGGACCAATGAACTGTAGTTTATTTCTTATCTGAAGTATCGATTTATTTATCATTGAGATTTCAGATAGTTTCTTTTTCAGTTGAATCAAATCTATTCATTTTTTTTTTTAATGTACGCATCCTAACTATACCCTGATTTTGGTAGGAAGAACAGTAGAGAAAATTCAAACATATTGTTTTACAGCTCAACATTGATAAAATTTTACTATATTATTTGTTTTAATTGAGAGGTATTGATTAAATTTGTCAAAAGTGACAGCTGCATATAACATTACTTGGCGTATGGAAATATTAAACTTGTTTTAGTAACTTTAGTAACTAACTTCTACTGTTCTTCCTACCAAAATCTTACTATATACACCCTTTCATACTATTGGCGTGGGGCTCGAATTTCGGTCGGCTGTAAACTCCCTCCAAACTCAATCTCCCTCATCCTTAAATTATTAACGTAATTAGTACACAGGTTTATAACATAAACAGGTAGTAGGACGTGGTTCTTAAAAAAAATCAACTCCTCCTTTCCCAAGACTCCAATTAAAAAAAAATATTTTCTTATAGCTATGAAACTTTGGGTTTTATAAAAATATTACAAATAAAGTTTTTTTTATAATTAATATTCATTCAACTATTCGATGATAAGTTATTTAATACATATATCAAAGAATGTCATATATTTTAATCAAAATTTGAGATATAAGGTACCCTCTTTGTTAGTTTAGAAGAAAAATGACATGCAACATTTTGCTTGTAATCTTAAACAACGTCTATATACGTATTTTAATCAAAATCATTTGAGCTGATTTTGAGTAATTATTTTCTCTTTTCACCCTCACTACCCTTAATCTTAGGGTTACCTATATAACTCTAAATATTCCTCTAAATGCGTGAAAAGTATATCTGGTATTGTTTCTAGCTGTCAGATAGAGCCCTTTCTATGAAAATTACACTATGTATATAAAATAATAATGGTATTTTATTTAAATCTAAAAATAAATATACTTCTTTCGTTTTTGTAACTACATTTCCACTATTAGAAAGGGAACGCAAGTACTTGACAAGGTTAAATATCAAACATCACGCAAGAGTCAAGGCCGTTTATTAGTCTGTGTGTGTGTGTGTGTGTCTTGTGTGTGTGTGTGTGTGTGTGTGTGTAGTAACAGGTTTAGGTTTTTATTAGTTAGACAAGAGTAACCTGTTTAACTACAATAAAAACCCTTGCATGCTAATAATTAAGCTCACCAAAATGAACAGTTGTCCATAATACACCCACGGTAAATGAAGAATTGCGTCTACACATTCACCTGTTACAAGGTGATAATATGCTTATCTAAGCTTCAATTAGGTCCTTAACCGCCTCGGTGGCCCTGCCTGACGCACTTGTCGTTTTGAGCTCGAATGCTGAGGACGGGGAGATCAAGGTTCGAATCTCGGTCGGGTGAACTGGGGGGGTTCCTAAATGATTTTTCCACTCTCCCTCCACTCAAATGCGGGTTCACTTCCTCTAATTCAACCATTCCCAATTCCTAATCCATTAGAGTAATTAGTACTTAAAGCGTATAACCCGAACGGGTAGTAAGACGCGGTGCTAAATATAAATTAAGTCCTTATAGACCTATGTGAAATAATTATTATATAAGTAGTGTAAATGAGCTACCTCTAGCTAACTAGCTTGAGGAAAATGATGCACCTATGAATTATTAATTAGTAGCAGTTTCATAGCGGCCATTGGTATACACAGCTCTAGTGTTAATCCATTGATGTTGCCATGTTGCTTTTATTTAATGTGAGACAGGTATAAAAGTCAAATTTCACTAGGATAATTTTTTAAATTTTAATACAAGTTATTATTAATTTTATTTTATAAGTATTGAGAATATCTATCAAAAGTGAAAGCTGCAGATCACATGGTTTGACGTATTATACCTAACCATATATATAGTTTCATATATTGTATATATATATCATGTGGCGGCTCGTAGCTAAAATTAGTGGGGGTGCTGATCCAGAAAATGTTTAGCCTTTGTTTTAAAATTGTGTAAAAGGAAAAAAAAACATGTATAAAAAGAAACATTATTCAGGAACTTGATTAAATATTAACAAAAAAACTTTATTACTTACTTTAACTTAAATTGTAACAGTTCAAGCTTGATTTATTCATTTAAAAAAGAAATATATTCTTCTTGTTTTAATTTGCGCAAAAAGTTCAATAATTTTCTCCTTGATCTAAGGATGACAATTGAGGAAACTTTTGTCCATTGAAATTACTGCAAGCGCATTTAGTCTTTTTGCTAAATAAAAGAGCTAAAAAAATTTAAGCTAATAGAATAGCTGAAAGCAGAATAATAATCTAATTCTACACTCGTCTACACTTTAACACATTCAAGAATATGGTACACGGTTTTTAAGCACAACACACGCTGAGTAAAAAAAACACTTCCATCATTACGCCAGAACAGTCAAATACCACGTCGCAGGCACTGTGAAGAGCACAGTTCCATACAAAGATTTGTGTATCTTTTTCATAAACTGGAGGATGGCTACTGAAGTAATGATATTAATCTTAAGGAATATATATATATAGTACTACAAAAAAATATATATATATAGTACTATAAATATATATATATATTTTGTACTACAAAAATAAAGAAAGAATTAAAGAAAAAATTACTAATTTTATTAAATGTTATCGATAATATAAAGTGGAAATAGGGGGTGCTGCAGTTCCGCAGTGCCTATACACGAGCCACCACTGCTATATGCACATAAATGTTTGTAAAATTATGTTATATCTGTATTACATCTTTATATCTCTATTACGTTGTACTATATTTGTATTATTTTGCAATGGATATATGTATTATATATATATATATATTTATTATATATGTAATAAGTTGTATTATATTTTGTATTAATGTTATATCTGTTCCGTGATATTAGATTGGTATTATTTTGTATTATATGTGTGTTACGTTGTGCTATATTTGTATTATCTGTGTTACGTTATGCTATAGTTGTATTATTTTTTGTTATTTCTGTGTTAAGTTATGCTATATTTGTATTTTTTGTGTTATATATTTGACACGTTGTGTTATATTTGTGTTACGTTGTGCTATATTTGTATTATTTTGTATTATATTTGTGTTACGTTATGGTATAGTTGTATTAGTTTGTGTTATATCTGTGTTACGTTATGATATATTTGTATTGTTTTGGGTTATATCTACGTTACGTTGTGCTATATTTGTATTATTTTGTGTTATATTTGACAAGTTGTGTTATGATATGTTTTTATTATTTTGTGTTATATTTGTGTTACGTTACGCTATATTTGTATTGTTTTGTGTTATATCTACGCTACGTTGTGCTATATTTGTATTATTTTATGTTATATATTTGATAATGTGTGTTATATTTGTGTTACGTTATGCTATGTTTGTATTATTTTGTGTTATATCTGTGTTACGTTACGCTATATTTGTATTGTTTTGTGCTATATATGTGCTATATTTGTGCTACGTTGTGCTATATTTGGAATGTTTTGTGTTATATATTTGTTACGTTGTGCTACGATTGTATTAGTTTGTATTATATCTGTGCTGTGTGGGTGGTTGCTAGCAACAGTTTGTGGGAGGTATTCTAGCGTTAATAGTCTACATTTAAACCAGGCCACAAGTATTCAATGGACTGTGAGATGATTGGTAGCGCAGTGACGTCAGCAAGGGGGAACATGGACCTCAGAGCTTGACACCTCTTTACCTCTCACCCCCTTCATCCCTTATCAGGCAGGATTGACTTAGATAAGATCCCATCCCTTCCCTTCCACCCCTAGATGTAAAAACAAGCTACGACACCGACGCCGACCTTACTGGAGTCTTGTACGCTCAATGTGCGACAAATATGGACACCTGCACCCGCGTAGAGGCGTCTGTCTCGTAATGTCTGGTTTGCCTTTGACAAGGAAGTCGATAATGCACATAGTCTGGACATTGGACCAACGGATTAAAGACAATCTATCTGGCCAAATATCATCATGTAATGGACTGAAGATAATCTCTGTTGCCAAGTATCGTCATGTTAAGGATTGGAGATAATCTCTGTTGCCAAGTATCGTCATGTTAAGGACTGGATATAATCTCTGTTGTCAAGTATCGTCATGTTAAGGATTGGAGATAATCTCTGTTGCCAAGTATCGTCATGTTAAGGACTGGATATAATCTCTGTTGCCAAGTATCGTCATGTTAAGGACTGGATATAATCTCTGTTGCCAAGTATCGTCATGTTAAGGACTGAAGATAATCTCTGTTGCCAAGTATCGTCATGTTAAGGATTGGAGATAATCTATGTTGCCAAGTATCGTCATGTAACGTACTGGAGATAATCTCTGTTGCCAAGTATCGTCATGTAACGGACTGGAGATAATCTCTGTTGTCAGGTATCGTCATGTAACGTACTGGAGATAATCTCTGTTGCCAAGTATCGTCATGTAACGGACTGGAGATAATCTCTGTTGCCAAGTATCGTCATGTAACGGACTGGATATAATCTCTGTTGTCAGGTATCGTCATGTAACGTACTGGAGATAATCTCTGTTGCCAAGTATCGTCATGTAACGGACTGGATATAATCTCTGTTGCCAAGTATCGTCATGTTAAGGACTGGAGATAATCTCTGTTGCCAAGTATCGTCATGTTAAGGACTGGAGATAATCTCTGTTGCCAAGTATCGTCATGTTAAGGACTGGAGATAATCTCTGTTGCCAAGTATCGTCATTTTAAGGACTGGATATAATCTCTGTTGCCAAGTATCGTCATGTTAAGGACTGGAGATAATCTCTGTTGCCAAGTATCGTCATGTTAAGGACTGGAGATAATCTCTGTTGTCAGGTATCGTCATGTTAAGGATTGGAGATAATCTCTGTTGCCAAGTATCGTCATGTTAAGGACTGGAGATAATCTCTGTTGTCAAGTATCGTCATGTTAAGGACTGGAGATAATCTCTGCTGCCAAGTATCGTCATGTTAAGGACTGGAGATAATCTCTGCTGCCAAGTATCGTCATGTAACGGACCGAAGACAATCTCTGTTAATACAAGATTCTTACTCCCGCACATAGCATTTTAAAGAATGATGTAAGTAGATCCGTTAAGATGTAGTTCGGTTCAGTCGAGCTATACTTTTAGAAAGCTACTCGCCAAAAGAAGTGAGATAGCTCCAAAACGTTACGCAAGGTAGAACATAACCCAGACTCCGGTAGAAAAAACACACATCAGGAATGCATAGCGAACTGCGCAAACCTTTACACAAAAACAACATAATATTGGTACGGATACAAAACAAACGGTATAATTAAAACTAAGAGAAAACTGTTTAACCTTTTTAATTTGGTATGTAAATAATTAATTTGCATTACAATGAGGAGACACTTCCTTTCTTTCATTATTTCACTGGGCAGTGCCATTTATTGGGAGAGTTACTTATAACATATACGCCTGTGCTTCACAAACTTATCCATGATTTAACCATCTTAGGCCACCTCTTAAAATTATTCAAATACACACAAAAATAAATGGTACGGTACACCGCACAGACATTCTTTCTCTTTAATCTTAAAATAGAGGCATTGCCAAAAACTTGTAAAATTTGAGAAACGAAATAGTATACTCCGTTACAGAAAAACTACATAAAGTGAATAAATGTAATAATGTTCACTGTTAAAGTAACATGAAAAGAGGAGCATCTCTGTACACCAAAGAACATAACAATCAAATATATATTTCTAGGTATTCAATAAAAATGTATATGTTTACTTATAGCTTAGAAACTATTGGTTTTGTAAAAATATATTCCAGATTATATTTTTAATTCGAACAGTACTACAACTTTACAATACTAAGTTATTTCATAGTTCAAATAGTTGTGGATAAATTCTCAAAATTGAAAATTTTCATTTATTTAAAGTGCCCTGAAAGTCATTTTCATGGGAAAATGAGAGTCGCCATTTTGTTTGTAGCAACAATGATTAGATAAAAAGTTTAATAAAATCGATGAATTGGATTTTGAGAAAATCGATTTTTTTTTCTCTTTTTGCCCTTCATTAACTTACCCTTAATGTTAGGGTGAGATGTATAATTTTTTTTTAAAATACTCAGGGGTACCTTATGAGAACCGTAGGTACCAATTTTTAGCCCGAATGGTAAAATGGTTTCGGCTCTAGGCCAAGATATAGACAGGCAAAAAAGACTAACAGATGGCATGACGAAAACTACTTTCCTGTTTCAGGGAGTCATTAAACATCGACATTTATCGAAATCTCGAGTTTAATTTTTTTGACCAATCACAATACTTCTTTCATCGAGGGGTCGAGAGAAAATAAAAATAAATAAATACCTTCTATCTTGGTAAGTATAAACAGTCGTTTCAGATTTTAATAAGGATTTAGTGGTAGACTTATCAAAGCTGTGACCAATGGAATGAAAGTATTATGAAATCCTATGACATCACGTACAAATCTGTGCAAATTTGTCTAAAATTCTTAGGCCTACCATTATCTTAAAAAAAACTATTTCATGATTAATAAGACTCGGTAAAACCTCACGGACACCTTACGTAGCTTGGGGGGTTCACGTATCACAGTTTAGGAAACACCAATCTATGTTAAACTGAGTCAAAGATTAAAGAATGGTATCTTTGTTAGTAATGGCAAGTTTTAAAAAAACATGACAGTCAAACTTAATGCTCTCACTTTTACCATTCGGTAAAGGGGAATAAACTCAAACAAAACAGATACGTTTTCGATCATTCCGAGAATCTAACCAAGAACCCTAAGATCAATAATAAATATCAGTTACCTTCTATGTGACAGTTTCGGACCTCATCAAAGTGAATGCACCAGGATAATAAATCTTGTTCAAAGGCTTGCTTGCAATATCAAAATTAAATGACTGAACTATAAATTGAAATTACAATTTATAAATTAAAACATTAAAGTATTAAAACTAAAAATATGGAAACATTTATAGTTTTTATTTGTTTTTTGAGGTATTAAACATGAACGTTCTGAACCAACTGTATACATCAGCACAAGAGAATTTCTATGAACGAAAGTGAAAGATCCTACATATTTTGCCGGGAAAGTATTTTAAAATGCCTTCCAGAGTTCTTTTACATGCCACAATCGACATGGGACTGGCGGCTTTACTTAATCTTCAAAGGAAATTGTTTCCCAAGACCACCTAGGTCGACTATTTATAGTTATAGAGTCAGTGTTTTAGTAAATGTTTGCTGAACAAATGTTAAAATTTTTATGTTTGACAATTAAATGTTATTATCGTGAATACATTTTATTCAAAATAAATAGTATGGAACTAAGCACGGACTTTCTCGCTCTATTGTTTAAAAATGGAGATATTTATTCAAAATTCGTATTATATATTAAATGAAATAATATGCACTATCAAACGCGAGCTATTTTCGACATTTTATTAGGGTTTGCACATCTTAGGGTTATCCTAATTCCATTAAATTCCTCATTTATAAATTTATACCAATAAAAAAGGTAAATATTGAGTCTAAAAGGGTAGAGATGGATCATTGTTGTAAGAACATTCCCCATGAGAGGTTAAAGGAAATAGAATCTTAACTTTTTGAAAGACTTACGTCTTTTTACTTACTCTATGGCATTATAGAATTATCGAGTTAAAACTTAAGTAGTATCTCTTCACAACTAAACCCCACAATATTGTATCAATCTATTTGCCAATATCTCAGAAATTATTGGTTTTATTGACATATATTTAATATAATAATATAATATTTTTAATAGTACTGCAATTTTGCAATGAAAAATTATTTAGTATCTCAAATAGTTGCGGAGATACGAAAATTCCCGCTTCTGTAAAGTACCTTAAAAGTCATTCTCATGGAAAAATGAAAATATCCATTTTAATTATAATCTTAATCAACGCCCAGATACGAATTTTAATCAAAATCGTTAGAGCAGATTTTAAGAAAATCGATTTTTTCCCCTTTCGCCGTTTATTAAACTACCTTTAATTTTAGGGTTAGACAGACACAGACAGACGGCATCGCAAAACACACTTTTTAGGGTTCGGGGGG